>JALLPH010000561.1:0-20138 GCA_036939855.1 Cyclotella choctawhatcheeana
GATACTGCCATAAATTAACTACGTAATTACTACCACATCTTTGTGCTCTTTTACACCATGAACCAAAACTTGTATCACCCAGGACTTAAATCTCAGGGTTTGGTGATGGTTATGCTTGATGAATTCAAATATCAACCTCGCACAACCATTCATTACATGTAAATTGACACATTGGAAGGGTTGATATGCTGTGAATTGCCTGAATCAATCCATGACTGAAAAGTCAGGGTTTGGTGATGGTTATGTTTGATGAATGATTACCACAACCTTGCACAACCATTCATTATCCCAATTGCTTTGATATGCTGTGAATTGCCTGAAGAGTCCAAAGATACCCAATCTTGATGTGAAAAGTAGGTATGGTATTATGGGCAAATAGCCGATGTCATCGCTGCCTCCACTTCCGCCAATTTTGCTCCGCCGAACACGAATATCTCTGATTTGTCAACTTCGGCTGGCTGATTCTCAACAAATACAGCCTCTGCCACAACTCCCCAGCATCCCACAACCCGCTATGGTAATGAAGGAGGTGTTTGTCAATTTTATTGCAAAAAAATTAATATTTTACGTGTACGCGCTTTTCATCAGACAGTCTACCATATCAGTCAGTAGACACACAATCTGGGTGCAAAAAGTAAGTACGGGCCGGGCCAAGCCAAATTTGTACCCTCTCAGAGCTGAAAAATAGGTTGTGGTGACCAACTCAGTGATCATATACCAATGTGTACCATGTCTAACCATTCATTATACTAATGAAGAGAGATTGGAAGGGTTGAAATGCTGTGAAATGGCTGATTAAGTCTCTACATGCTCAAACTTGGTGTGAAAAATAGGGGCCATTCATCTCCACCTTCTCCAACCATTCATTATACTTAAAATGACACATTGGAAGGGTTGAGATGCTTTGAATTGCCTAAATCAGTCAGTACACACTCAATCTGGGTGCGACAAGTAGGTTTGGGCCGAGCCAAATTTGTACCCACTCATGACGAGAAAACAGGATGTGGTAAGGATTTTAGTGCCCGTACACCAATCTCAACCATGTCTAACCATTCATTATACTAATGAAGAGAGATTAGAAGGGTTGAGCTGATATGAAATGGCTGATTAAGTCTCTACATGCTCAAACTTGGTGTGAAAAATAGGGGCCTGGTACCAAATACCAAATTTTTCACCCTCCGTGACTCAAAAGCCGGGGTGTGGTGACGGTTGTGGAGAATCAATTCATCTCCACCTTCTCCAACCATTCATTATACTTAAAATGACACATTGGAAGGGCTGAGATGCTTTGAATTGCCTGAATCAGTCTGTACACACTCAATCTGGGTGCAACAAGTAGGTCTGGGCCAAGCCAAAATTGTACCCACTCATGACAAGAAAACAGGTTGTGGCGACCATTTTCGAGCCCATATACCAATCGTAACCTTGTTTAACCATTCATTGTCTGAACCAGTCAAAATGTTTCAATCTGGACGTGAAAAGTAGGTATTACAGTACATTTGAGTTCAAGTAACGCATTTAGGCAGGCTTATTACTGGACAACCCGATGGACTTTTTTCAAGCCCTTCGTTACAGTCACTAGCCCAGTGAGTCTGCTAGTGACTGCAACTGCAACAAAGGGCTTGGTCTGAGGGCTTGGGGTTGTCGAGATATAAGGGAGCGCCCAATTTTTACATAGGGATTCTAATTGTAAAATTAAAAAACTACTTAACGACGACGCTAGAAATTACTTAATGATGACATCATAGAATTGCCTCAACACTGTAACTACGATTAGACCTAACCCCTAACCCCTAACTTCACCAATATCCAACTTCAGCGCAAACCCCAAGAGGTGAATAGTGCTAGTTTCATCACAGCAATCCACTGCAACTACAAGCGTCACTTTGACCACATATACTATTTTTAAAAGAGCCCTCCACTCTTGGTTAGGGGAGGGTGTTGGTTGGGTTTGGGATGGTTGGGGCTGTTATTTGGAGGTTTCCACCAGCCGTATTCGGGGTGGTGGATGGGTTTGGGGTGGTTGGGGCTGCTATTTGGAGGCTTCCAGCCATATTTGGGGTGGTGGATGTGCCTTTCTTTGGGCCAAAAAGGGCCGCATATCATTATTGTTCTGTCTGGGAATCGGCGCAATTGAATTCTCAGCATAACACAAAAGGCAACCTGAAATATGGAGAAGTAACCAGCCCCATTTTAGAGTTGGGCGTCCCCCCTGAATTTTATTATTGCCTCATGATCGTCAAAGACTTCTTGATGTATCCTCAGGCACAAATAATTGCTTTTGACGTCACACAATGTGGGACATACTTAATAATACGACACATATGACAAGCATACTTTCACTTATGAAGACATAGGATACCCCAAATAGTGTTGTTTTTTGTTATGGCGCCTACATCGCCTACTCATGATATCACACCAGCCTACACCAGCATATTTATCATCAGAGACCACGAAAAGGCCTACTCATGATATCACACCAGCCTACACCAGCATATTTATCATCAGAGACCACGAAAAGAGGTTGTTGGTGCCATGATGGATGATTTTGGGGTTAAGTTGAAGAAGTTTGTTGTAAGTCATTGAGAATCTAAGCAGGTCAAATTCTGTGTTTCAAAGAGATCAGTAGAACAAACATGACATGTTGAGCTACTATAATCTGTACCAAATTAAAGAGATTGATGATGAACTATTTGTCTTAGATTTACATATTTGATCCTAGAACTTAAGAACCGAATACCAACCAACCATTATGCATTGTTTTTGACTAAACTTTTAACAATGCATTCAACTAGCAAGAACTAACCTCCATCGTATATGAATATTGTATCACTCTCTCCTGGGGAAAGCTAGAATCGTCCAGTACTAAAATCGTCCAGTGTCCAGGTCCAGTCAAGTTTGCAAGTTTTAAAATAATTACAAGTTTTTTATTCACGAAGTTTTCAACTTTTCATTTACACAGTTTTAAATTTAGCTACTGTCCAGTGTCCAGTGCTTTCAATCCACCCTGCTTTGTGCTGCTCCCCGCTTCAACCATGGCTCTTACTGCCGAGGAGAAGGCACGAGAAAAGGCGGTGAAAGATGCAGTGTGTCCCTCTAATCTCATGCTCAATGGTTTTTCATTCAACCGTCAGATCATCAATCAAGGCACTGTCCAGTACAAATGCAAAAATTCACGGAGCGGTTGCAAAGTAAAAGTCTCCTACGATCGTGCGAATAGGTCCAGTGACCCGATCGGCAGATACCTCCCTTCAACAGAGAGGATCCAAGGCTTACACAAGCGCGATTGTGTTGTAAAGAATGGACTCAATCCAGATGACGAAAATGTATTGTGGGATCGAAATGCAGATTTTGAACCTACCGAGCTCGACATGAAATCCAACCCGTTCTTCTCCCTTGACGATGGCGTCACCCTCCCTCCGCTTGTTGTTGATTCTGATTCCCGTGTTGATTATTGTGTTGCCGCCCCTACTCGGTCTTCCTTTGAATCGTCGTCGGAGGAGCCGCAAACTGCCCGTACTTCTCTGTCGTCCAGTTCTCTTGAATCGCCGCGCAAAACCCGAATTGTTGAACGTGCTGTTGACGTCACGGAGGATATGAAACGTCGCACGAAAGAATTGGCGGTTGCCGATTGGATGATGCTTCCCGACAAAGTCTGGGACACAGTCAAGACAGAGATGACCATTAAATACGGCGCTTGCTGGACGGGGCTCCATCGTGATCAAGTCACAAAACTGGTCAAGAATACACGTGCGGAGATGGGCGGTGATGACATGCTCAGAATCTTGGAAAAGGATCGAAGTCTGCATAACTTACCAAGCACCGGCCTCCCCTTCCTGCAGTTCGCATCCTGAGAAGAAGGACGAATGGATGCGGTACATGATCTTTGGCACTCGTGTGTTGTTTACCTTGCTAGCGGCGCGGGCTTTGGATCTGTTCATTGATGCCACTTTTTCCATGACACCTCATCCGTTCTATCAGGTTCTCATCATTATGGTTCACGACTGCCAGACAGACCTTTATGTTCCTGTCTTGTACGCACTTATGACGCATAAATGCGAAGATCTGTATTACAGGGTCATGCAAGAACTTATTGCCTGTGCAGGGTGGAAAATTGACGTCAGGAATTACACGACTGATTTTGAGAAGGGCCTTATGAACGCATGTCGTGATTCTTTTGGTGGCAGGCATGGTGGTGTCCATATCGGATGTTACTTTCACTGGAAGCAAGCCAGGGTAGTATTGTTTTTATACTGGATACACTGGACACTGGACACTGGACGTCCAGGAAAACTTGAAAAACCATAAAAACTTGAAAACTTGAAAAGTTTAACCAAAAACTAGATTATTTTGAAAACCTAAAAATCAAAAATATTGAAAACATGAAAAAAATCGAAAACTTCACTGGACACTGGACGATCCTTTGGGCTACTTTTACAGACCATCATCGGCACAGGCCTTGCCTGGAATCATCCCACCTCCAAACCTACCAACTCACCTATCTTGACCTATCACGGATTTCTTGCTACCCTAACATTGAAGTTCAGGGTTACTGCTGTTACTGTAAGTAAAAGCCACCTTACAAATGACATTTAACATTTCAGTGTTCAGTTTAGCGTCCTATGATTACCATCATAAAGCAATACTTCATTACGCATTTGACACACCTGCGGTATGGGTATTTAGCGGTCTGACTGGCTGGATCACACGGGACGTTGCATTAAATAAACTTTGGTCCAGCGAATATGAGCCCTAGCCAACTCAGTACAAGATAAAAACCGGACAGAAATCCAAGTTTGTTCATCAAATCCGAGTACGATGCTTTTTCCAGGCCGAGATTCCGTAACACCTCATTTCCATCTTTCACCAATGCGAGGCCTCCCATTTTGGGTAAGTTTTTTAGATTGCCCAAGTTCCCACGGTCTGATTGCGGAAAAATCATATCGCGAAACTCTGCACATACACACGGAGGAGGGTATTTGACAATTTCGAATGTTAGCAAAAATATGCAAAGGCATTCAGGTGTCCCATCAGATCTTACCTGCGGTCACGACTGCCTCAATTGCCCATCGAATTGGAGATAAGGTTTTTAAACATGCCATTATTTGATTTGGTCGTCCTTCTGAGACTCCACTTGGGTTAATGACGCCCACGATCATAAAAATGACCATCAGAGGAACTCCAACACTCATTGCCGATTCAACACTAGATGTGACACTCCCAATCGCAAACCCCAGCGATACTGAGCTCACAGTCATTAGAACATATGTCTTCGCAAGATCCACAAGGGATGTTCGTAGTGCTGTGAGATGTTTCAATACCATTGCAAATACCCATGAAAACATTGCATCTAAAGGCTGTGAAAAAAGATTGGAATGCTTGAAAATTCACAATATACGCTACTCATACTTTCAGACAAAATATCTTACCATTTCAGCTACAACTTTAGCCAAAAGATATTCCAGGCTGTGACATGGAAATAGAACTCATTGATTAGCTATTAATTCTCTTCATTCGATCTCCTCTTGTAACATCCATCTTACCTCGAGTAATCTGTTCGCATCTGTTCTCGGTTAACAACAGCTCTTTCACGCGCAAAAAGGTCTAGTGTTTTCATTAGTGACATCTTCCGTAGAATCATACACAAAATGACTTGTGAGTCAGGTACTACAGCGTGCGCACACTACATACAGAGACACTTACCATGCTCATGTTAATCACACCATATGTAAGTAGTGCAACTCTGTCAGCTATACTCTTTGTCACAGATTTTCCTGCAGTGATCTTGATCAGTTGATTTTTAAGAATACAAATCGAAAATGAGAGTAACACACTTAACTAACCTTCTCGTATCGAATCAAAGATAGTGGAAAACAGAACCGCTTGAATAACTGAAGCTAACAGCCTGATCAAATTCAATGGGACATTCCTAGAATTCTGTCTCCATGAACGCTGTAACAAAGCGCAGAATCTTCTTCTTGTGCATTTAAAAGAGTTGTACTTTCTGCGTATTATAGATGGTATACTTAGACCATTCCTTTTCTGGGGTGGTTTGTATTCAACTTGAGATATGTACCCACTCGTGTTGTCGGCGTTAGCGAGTTTTTGCGACTCCATAAAGCTCTTGTGAAGAAAATCAATTCGATTTCTATCTAATGTAGATTGCTCTTCATCCTCCGTATCAACAGTTACCAAATCAATAAAGTACTCAGAAGGATTTACGTCATGAGGACACTCAAAACCCAACTTTTTGAAATATGAGACAGCCTCTTCTCTTTTTCCCGAGTAACACATTTTGCCGCCTGGAGCGAGAAGTATGAATGAATCCAGTGCCTGCCAAATTGTTGTTTTTGGTTGATGAAGAATAATTACAGATGGGATTGACCTCTCCCTTCCAAGCCTCGCAATTAACTTGACAACCCTTTCCGCTTGCGAACTATCCAAGCCAGTAGTAGGCTCGTCAGCCAGAAATGCCTTTGGTTCACTCACAAGTTCATGCGCCACTGAGAGTCTTCGTCTCTCGCCACCACTCAGACCTCCCTTTCTTCTCACTTTTGAGAATACTTTATTGATTAATGGCATATTCCAGCCCTTGCCACCGTTGCTGTCTCCCATTCTTGATCTGTCGCCGATACGATTATCAGCCACAGAAGAAAGCCCAAGCAGTGCTAGTTTTTTCTCCGCAAGTTCTTTATGTTCATCTCTGTTAATCGCATTATTATGCTTTTGATTCTTCAACACCTCAAAAAAGGCCGCGATCTCTAGTGATTCACGTGGCGTCAGCATCTCGAAGAAGTTATCGTGTTGCCATAGCATGGCAATATCTCCGTCCTTTTGCGATAAAGGCCTGGCATGAACAGTGCTGTTTGAATTTGTTGTGTCGTCTGACTGCAATATTAACTCATCGTACCAAACTGATCCACTGATATGCAATCCAGAATTACGAGAAATTGTCCCTCCTAGAGCATGAAGCAGTGTTGTTTTTCCAGCACCTTACCATATGATGTATAAGATAAATTACAGCGAATTAGAAAAAAGAGAGAACAGACATATTACCTAGATTGCAACATTAACATTATGGAGCTCACCGCTTGGCCCCAATATCCCACACGTACTCCCATTTTCAACAAAACCAGAAGAAGGATGCAGCAGCCACAGCGAGTCATCTGAGCAAACAAAATCCCCATCGCTATCGCATGATTCTAAAGAAACTCCGAGATTTTGCCATCGAAGTCCGCCATGATGTGATATTTCTGTGACAATGCCATCACTGTTGTTGGAATCTTTCTCTTCGGTTATGGTGGAACCCTCAGATGCATTCACTCTTACTATACATCCTAGAAGCAGGTGCAAAATGATGATTTGCAGGACATATAACGGAGTCATCAAAAACCGCACTAAGTAGCTGCCGATGTACAAAGCTGTGCGCTGTACGGTCGATGGATCTGCAATCTGCAATCTGCAACCTCGCACCTCGCTCGCTGCGCAGTCTTCAGCTATAACTTGACGAGACTGAGAGTGAGAGGCCTGACCCTGGACCGTACTAGATACATAGGAGGCGCCGAGCTACCCTTGATTAATAAAATATCAAGTACTGGAAATATAGCCTCCTATATTAAAAGACCTTGATGAGTCCTTTTGAAATCTGCAAAGCTTGCATGTTATTATTATCTAGCACAAGAAGGCCTGCAATATAACATGATACGCAAGGCATCCGATGGAATGTGCATTTACAGCCATATGTTATGGGTTTACTTTGATATAAAAAACCATATATTCAAAGGTGGGCTCATGCAGAGGAATCATTTATGTGTTCATTCATTATTAGTGGCCAGATTAAATCTAAATGAACAGTCACTCCATCGCAGCAAAGCCTTTGATAGCTCATCAGATAGTGTATGAATTGAATGTAGACATGATTCATTCATCTCAATCAAACCATTTGCAACGATTGATGCTAATCTAGCGAGAGAAACTATGTTTGATTGTTGCTTTGTCTCCTTTCCACATTCGACTTCAAATTGCATATATAGCCGATTCATATAGCATATGAGTATTTGAACAAAATTCCTCTCTTTGCACATAGTTGCAACAATATGTTTTGCGGATTCTTTCAAAGTTACATCCTCGTCATCATTTGCAGTGTGCAGAATAGAAATAATACACGGAAGTAAGCATGCAAATGGTTCATAGTGCTCAATATGATTCGTTACGTTGCCACATTCTTGCATTTTCTTCACAATATGCTCGCAGAATGAAATAGAGGTACATAGTGCACGGGCAAATGAGGATGAATCTTTTTCTTCGTCTTCACTTCCTTGGTTGTTGAGCAACTGATTCAATTCTAACTCCGAGGCAATCGTGCCCATGACAAGACAGCACACCCTTCCAATATCTTCCCATTCACTCTGGAGTGTAGTTTCTGATGATTTGGATGCATAAGTCTGTGTAAAGTCATTCTCGTTAAAGTATTGTATAGTAGCATTCAATGCATCTTGTAGAGATTGATGAATGTGAATAATTGCATCTGGTGTCCAAACATTGTCCAACCCTGCAGTTAACCCGATGGCATCTTCATCTTCGTCATCAGCAAGGCTTGTCATTAACTGCACAGCCTGAAGTACAATTTGCGCACATAGAGCAATGTCAGATACAACAACACGTTCGCTACTGCGATGACTGTCCTCTTCTACATAAGCCATCCATCGCCCCATACTTAATCGGAATTCGCCCGCCGCCAAACGAATTAGAGTGCACAATTGCCACGTCTTACCCAGCCGACGATTGTTATTTTCCCTATTCTTTTCTGAAAAATCACTTTTCTGCCACCAATCAGTGGCATTGTCTGAAGCACCGCCACCAATGGTATCGGTATCTGAGTTTGATATAGATTGCTCAAAATGATATAGCCATTCGGGTCCAAGTAGCTGCCAGAATCCCAAAAGTAATGAATATATCTCACCACGATTCATCGGTGCATGCTTGTATATTGTTGAATGATCCATATTATTATTTGTTGACACAACAGTAGCACCTTGGTTATTACAAGGGACAATCAGTCCATAAAATAGAAATGACTTAATGGCACCGAAAGTATTATCCTCCCCTAAGAGGGATTTGCCATTCATATCACGCGTAAAGAAGAATGAACTGAATTTGCTAAAATTTTGCCCATACGATGCTTTGCTGTGTTGTCGATCTCCATTGTCATTTCCCAAAGCATGATGCAGGCATGCATTCATGTATTGCATAACGAAACCGTACACATCTCGAGAGATGACATCTTTTTGTTGTGACCAATGAATCATTCCATGAAGTGTTGCCTGGGTTACTAATCTTGATTCGTTGATCACAGATTCGAGATAGGAGCGAAAACAAGTCACCACTGCCAAATTGAATTCATGCGTTGAATTGTTGTCTTGATTAGTTGCTGCTGTGCTGTTGTTGTCATCTGAACCATCTAGAATTGAGGTTATGGTTTGAATCATTATCGATTCGTCGTCGTCTTCTCCATTTCTATAATTCTTCTCACTAGTTGGTCTGATTGTTGATGGACATTCGTATGCCTTTACTCTCATCCTCATCAACACATCCATTGCTTTGACCCAGAGATCAGCTATCTTTTGGTTTACTTTTGATTTGTTTGGTTGTATCTGCTTGCTAGCTTGGCGAGACCATCGGATTAGAATACCCACTGTAGACCATGACATTTCCACGTCAACACTTCGAAATGTATGCTGGTGTTTCTTGTTATTCACTGCCATGGTGTCCAGCAGTGATTTCAAGAGACAGCATTCCCAATCAAATATTCGACCGTCAAACACACCATTAGATGATGTGTCAATTTGATTCGTTGCATAACACGAATATCTCATTAATACAATTCGTACGCCAAGACGAAGCAATGTATACTGCACGCCGTCACTACTCTCTGCCGAGGCATAGCTGTTGATGAGACGTCCAATGAAGCAAAGCAGACGGCAGTCATCGTCTTCTAGTGTTCGTTGTAGCTCTGACATATTATTTGGGGCGTCGGAAGACGTCGTTGGTAGCCGTAGCAATAAGACAAGCGATGCCAGTTGCGCCTCGTCTGCCATGGCCATGGCAATGGAGATTTTGTAGGACTTCTGCTTGGAAGAGTCAACAGAGGTCAACAGTCAACTTCTCCAAAATTATTGGCTTGGCTTATGTAGATATTATGTAGTATTTTCTATCTAGAGGTATGAAACTACGTAACGTTGTTCAAATGTGGCCTTTCTTTGATACATATCTAGTTGGTATCAAATCTTGCTCAAATTCAAAGCAAGAGATGATGGGAGGGAAGCAAAAGATCCTGTTTCAATGACCTGACCCGTAAGTTCAAACCCCCACAACATCATCAATATAGGACCCCCAACCTCCAGAGCTTCATCAGCCATTCACCAATACCATGTTGATGAATGCCAGAAGTGGTGATTTGCTGCGGGGGGTCTGCTACGGCCGCATCAACCATTTTCCCCTCAGATTTCCTTCATTTTTGCTCTATTAGCGTCAAAAAGGAATCTGAGGAGGAATGGGTGATGCAGCCGCAATAGACCCCCCAGGAGCAAATCGCCTGCCTCCTATTGTCATTTTGATGATTTCCAAAAGGGGCGATGAAGCTCCGGGGGTCAGATGTGGGCTGTCGACGATGCAGGTCATAGTAACAGTAAATTTTTAGTTTTATGAGCGGGAGCGTCTAATAAAAAAGTTTCCCTCCCATCATCTCTTGCTCAAAGCACTGTTGCTGGAACTGAAGCTAAACAAGTATGGCAAGGGCAAGGCATCAGTGAAAGCTTTGGGATCTTTAGGATATGACATTTGCAATGCAGAAGGATAGAGTGAACAAGCAACCAAACTTGCAGGATAAAAAGTCAACTCAACACATGCACTGCTCTTTTTCTAAGGACAAGTTTGTTGCCATGAAGCTGGGGAATCTCTAGGTAGGGTCTGACTCTTGACTTCAATGCACCCATCATGAAATTACAAGGTGACACACATAAACAGTATTGCCATGTCGTCCTTAATTGATGCCATCTTTGTATTTTTCTTTGTTTTTTATCATCATACCATCTAGATGCGAGACTGCGTATGCGCACATGGTGCCATTCCGCCATTCATCAATGAGCCACTCAAATATTACCCATAATCATCTCTTATAGCTTATAACATTCTATTAAATAATACAAACTCAGCCAAGTAATGCCTCTTCAACTCCAAACTGCCTAAGAATTTCCACTTATTATCTCTGTATTCATTCGCACAATTTTCAAGACTTGAAATGACACCATTGAATTATTAGGTTGGTGGTGAGAATGCACCAGATGTGCCAGCAATCAAAAAACAACGTCTTTTGATACCAAACACGCTGAGGAGTAGAGAGAAATGTGTGATCTTGCTAGATGTGTATTCTGTGTTTTCTCTAAGGGGCGGTCTGAAATTTTTCTCATGTCTGTCCCTTGCCTCACTAGCAAGAAGTTCAGATATTTAGACCTAAATTAACTTGTTAGCTAAGTTTAGTATGAAAGTTCATGGGTGGTTTTCTTCAGACCTAAGACCTAAACTTGCAATCACTAGAGAAAAAGAGTTAGGCAAGCAAGATCTAGATGATGAGTCTAAAGAGGCATTGGTTTTTCGTTTGAAAGAAGCAGTGATGATTGAATGTCCATCAGTAATGTTTCAGAGGTATCATTGCACAAGAATGAATGTAGGTTTGTTTCTTGGAAATGTATCAATAGATAATTATAGCTGATTAATATGTAATAAATATCATGATTTACGAACGAGTAGAAGGTGGATCGAAAATTTTCCCTTGAGCTAACCTTATGTTTCAATATCAAAGAATTTTCTAAGCAGAGTCATTGCTGTCCTTGTGCACTTTACTAAATGGCTGTTGTAGGTCACGTGCTATATGCTGCCATCCAAAAAAAACACTGTTCTCTGAGAGAAGCCGATCTAATGCTTGAATGTCCCCTACTGCGTTATGGGAGTTAACTATGGATTCACCGAAAACGTGACTATATATGTAGCCCAATTTGAACGAGTCTGGGGGTTGTATGGCGGAGTTTGTGGCAGATTTCATGGATGATCGCCACATTCTTTTGTCTCTAAATAGCTGTAACGAATCCACTGAACTATCAAACACTTCGCCTAAGGAAGAAGGCAAATGACCACTATTATCACGGCATCGTAAACGTCGCAGTTCTCCATCGAGCATCCCTTTGTCAAATCTCGCATTATGTGCAATCATAACACAACTTCTTCCCTTCGCTCGGTCTTTGCAAAATGCTTGGAAATCAAGAAACACTTGGCAAAAGTCTCTGGCCGCCTTCCTCTCCACCCCTAAAGCATCATATCCTCCGTATCTTAAAAATGAATCAGTAATGCCTGTAAGCTCCTCAATTTTATCCGGCACAATTATGGGGGGTAGCACATATTCTAAGCAGTCAAAAATGGGGGACGTTTATTCAAAAATCGTAAGTCTGACAGACAAATAGCACATTATATACTACATGAGATCTCACCAGAAAATAAATCTGATTCATTATTTGAACCCAATACTTTTGCTGCGATCTGAATGACATGATCTGATTTATAACTCAGCCCAGTGGTCTCCACATCTAACACAATAAATAAAACATCTTCCTCTACCAGATCAATGCGTTTGGATGATACAGACTTGATTGCAGTATTGTTGTACAGTATTGTTAGAACTTCAATTGACATCTTTGTAAAAGAGAAATGAAACTCACCAGGGGTAATATTTGGGTCTTTGTAGCGTCACGTGATTGTCCACCATCAAGTAGTAGGCTCAATGTTTCACTTTCAGCTTGGGTAGTTGATATGGAAGCTTCAATGTTTGCAACTGCATCATCTCTATCCTTGGATAAAGAAGTTAAAAACGATACAATCCTTTTCTGTACAACCACATCATCTGCAAGTGCTTGCTTTTTGGCTTCCGAAAGCTGTTGCAATATTGTTATCGCATGCAAAGCGTTGCTATCCCTTTCTCCCAGACCATTCCAGTCAAAAAGTGCCAGCATCATCCGTAATGCAAAACCACGCTCAGCAGATGCATTGGTTGAGTCGTAGTATGCAGTAAGCTCTCCACTTTGAATCTTCTTGATCAATAGCTTGTTGCTTTCAGACTCAGTTGCTTCTTTGGCATCAAAAGTAGAGGCATCCGAAAAAGCTCGGCCGAGTGCTCTTGCAGCGCCAAGCATAGGCCAGTGGAAATCAGGGTCTACAGCTTTTCCTTCCAATAACCCAGATTGAGAATTCCCTAATAAATCACCAGGTCCTCTGAGCATAAAATCAGCATCTGCGATTTGTTGTCCGCTCATTGTTTCGCGTAATACATCAAGTCTGGATAAAGAAGATGGAGGACCCTCTGTAGCATTAAAATGTTGCTCTTCTGACAGCAAAATGCAATGAGACTTTAGTTCCCTGTTTTGACTTCTTCCAATACGCCCTCGCAGCTGATGAAGCGCAGAGAGACCAAAGCGTTCGGCGTTTTCTACAATCAAATAGTTCACATCAGATATATCTATGCCAACTTCAATAACAGTCGTGCTCACAAGGACTCGAACAGAAGAGGACTTATCAGCAAACCTGGTAAGTTCCTCCTCTCTATGTTTGATGTTCATCTTTCCATGCACAAAAGCAACCCTTTCACTCCCCAACGTATCACATAGCATTTCATACCTACTCATCACACTACTTTTAAAAGAGTCAAGTTGTTCCTGATCATCAGGTTTGCCGTCTCCGCCAATACGTGGCAGGACCCAAAAAGCTTTTGAGCCAGCATTGATTTTTGCTTCAAGGACCTCGACTACACGCTCCAAGCGGTCGGCAGTTATGATAGTTGTTTGCACGTTTCTTGGCTCTGATTCCAAGTTGGTCACATCCAGTAGACCAGCACCTTGTAAACCTGGTCAAAGAAATCATGTATTGATCGATAATTATGTCACAGAAGCAGATACCTAATGAAACAGATACATAAACTGACCTATGGACCTAGGGATTGGAGTCGCGGTCATATACAAGGTATTTGCAGCACAGCTAGAGATTGCATGGCGTTGGCGAACACCAAATCGTTGTTCTTCATCAATGATAGACAATGCCAGTCCTCTACGGTTAGAATTTAATGATGTAGAAGCAAGATTTCCAAGCCTTTCAACAACGTCGGGTGTTACAAGAGCATGAGTCCCAATCAAAAATATGGCGTCCGATTCCCTTGCATTCTCAACTCGGGACAATACCTGAGGTTTAGTAGCCACAACCGACCCAGTGAGCAACTCCACTTGAATATTATTGATTGTTGTATCAGAGTGCTGCTCGTTGAATGCGTTAGCAAAACCAGTAATTGTGTGATAGTGATGGAGTGCGAGAAGTTGTGTTGGCGCGAGTAACGCAACAACAGGTCTACCGCCATGGCGCGATTCTATGCATCCTAATCCAGCCAGATAGCCAATCACAGTCTTTCCACTGCCGACATCTCCTTGTAATAGTCTCATCATTTTTTCATTATTAGTTGCAACTGCATCATCCCATATTTCATCCAGACACTTCATTTGAGAATCTGTCAATTCAAACGGTAACAACTGAACAGCTTTGGATACTAGAGGACTCTTTCTCCAAGTAGGGACAGAAGGACGATGCACCGGTGATTCGATGTCAGTGGAAACACCAGAATGCTTCAAATCCCAACGAGAAAGAGCTAGTTGAGCCTGTTGAATACAAAGTTCCTCAAAGGCAAGTCGATTTCTTGCTGGCTGATCGATTCCAGCTTCATTCATTGTGTTTGGCTTGTGAGCTATTTTTATTGCATCAACAAAGGTTGGCCATCCTAACTCAACCAGCACTTGATCTGGAAGTGATTCAGGCAAAAGACGAAGTTCTTCTGCGACAGTGAGAGCTCCATCAATGGCTTTGACCAGTTTGTAATGTGACAGGTCAGAGTTGAGCCGATACACCGGTTCGACACCAAGAGCATCAGTTGCGTTGTTGGTTGTCTCAATAACATCCGGGTTAAATATTGTATATCCTTTCTCTGTGCATTTTATTTTCCCCGATACTATCATTTCATCGCTCTGACAAAGTTTCGCCTTCGCAGCACGTGCAATATTTGTGCCTCTTAGTCCTCGATAGAAAAACACAATATCTATTGCGTTACCAGCCTCGTCAGTGCAAGGTACTGTGTTATGCTTGGCATTTTCTCTGTCAACTCTCAAAACAAATGTGCCCAAATCTCCATCAGAAAGATTGCTAATATCACGCTGCAAAACGGATCTGTCTATAAAGGACCGCGGGAAGTACCATAATAAATCACGGAGAGTGAATAATCCTAGCTTGTTCGGTGACTGTGCTGTTTTTGGTCCAATACCGGGGATTGTATTAACAGGTTGTTCCAATTTTTGCAAAAGAGCAAGGCATTTATCGACATATTCCATGGTAACTCTAGGAATATTATTCGAGGTATTTGTTTTTGGATATGAAGAGGTTTCAGTTTCAGTCGTAGCAGCAGATGTAGTATCTACCAGCACACTGGGTGCATCTTCATATTCTGATACTATGTGTGGTATATTTTCTAATGATTGTTGGTTTATCTCTTCACGTGCCGCATTTACAACTGAGGAGGGGCTGTTTGTGTACTTTTCGATAGATTGTATTGGACTTTCCGGCAGAATATTGTTTGAATCTCGTGTTTGCGAATCTGATGTTTGAGCATTGCTTGCATGAGATGCATCAGATGCTGGTGTTTTATCATCTAATGTATTCCTATTTACCATTATAATGACAGGCAGATTTAGTTCATTATCATGTGACTTCTAATTACGAACAAAAAATTTGTGTCTCACCTTAACAGAGCCATGACATATGAACTTGGGTTGGAAATCTTATCCATGTCATTTACTTCTCTGCGTTTCTTTTGCTTCGAGTACGTCTCTAATGCATGTTTAATGGTCGAAGTAGAATGCTGGGATAAGGCGTGCAAACAATTTTCATTCAATTCGTTTGGTTCAATGTAACTAGATCGAAGTAGTTCTTGTAGCTGAGGAATTCCAATTGCGCTATGTATTTGCTCACCCTTTAGATTCTCTTTTGTCTCCTTGGAAGTATCTTGTTGTAATTGTGTTTCCGGCATACCCTCCATTAATTCTACTTCTTTCTTCACAATGGATCGCACATAACTCCCAGGATTGGCAATTTCTTCTCTCCCCGACTCTCTTCTTCTGACTTTTTGAGTCAAGTAAATATCTATCGAAGTCCGTATCACGCCCTTAATCTCGTCTGTGCATATTGTTGTCACGATACCTCTACCAAACGGACTTCGAAATAAGGCACTGCTGATGGATTTCGATTCGTCTTGTGTTAGTGATCCGTCACTGACAAATCTTAGAATGCAACTCTGTAGCTCTGGTGAGATTTCAAGAGCAGCAGTAGCCTGTTCCTCTCCAGACGTTTGATAAATCGAAGATATGGGACGAGATGGCTTGATGGATAATAAGGCGTGGCTGTTTCCGATGGCACTTTGCCGGGCGAATCGATTCCAGTGTTGCCTCGACAATTGAAAGCTATGGATACGGCTGATTCTAGCAAAGAAGACAGCCATCAATGCAGCGTGTGTTGGTAAGATCATCGAAGAGCTCTAGCCGATAGATGGTGGGGTTTGGGGTTTTCCTGCCCCAGCAAAAAATGATGTGCTGGTGAGCTCTGGTGAGGTTGGATTTGGATGCTGATTGCTGATTGCTGATGCCTCTTAGCGGCCGGGCGGTACGCGGTACGTAGTACGTAGGTACTGTTTTCATGGTAGGTACTACTACTACTACTACTACTAACAGACCTCTTCAAACAATATCACCACATCACACCATCTAACACAAACATCCAACAAATCCATGGTGACGATTTCCGCGGTGTCCCTGTCGCCTCTCCGTCATTTCTTCTCCTCAAGAACTTGATTGAAATAAGTAAGTAACAAAAAAAGATTAACTTAAACATATTCATTTCCACCGTTGCAGGTATCAAGTCCTCTCGTATCACATCATGCTCACCCCGTCTTTCTCTTCTTTTTTGCAAACTTACTAGCCAACCTATCAACATCATCCATTCCTTCCTTTTCGTTATCATCATTATTACCACCGACCTTGACCTTCTTCGTTTCACTCGTGTCAGTATCATTGGGATGGAATTCAAATTCCCGTTGTCGTTTCTTCCTCTTCTCCTCACTTTTCGTCTTCCCCGCCATACGCTTCTCTGCCAATTTCTTCGATTTGCGTTGTTGTTCCGATAAAAAGTATTCGCCGGAATCGAGTTGTTTATCGATTTTACTAGGGGTTTGGGCCGGTGGAAAGGGTGTGTACGATTTCTTCTTCTTCTGTTTCTTGACGGCATTATCATCTCCATCGCCATTGGCACTACTGCTATTCTTACTCTTAGCCTCTTCTTCCTTGATCTGATGTGGTTTCCTCCTCTGCACATTCTTCTTCTTGAAGGTGGGCAAGAATCGTTCCCAACTTTCCTCTTTCAACTTGGGATCTTGTGCCAATTCCTTCATAATCATCAATCGTTTAATGTTGTACACCGGATGAATATTATTCATACAATCCACCACGACATTCCGTACGGTTTTAATGCCTTTGTAGGACCCCATGACTGAGACGGTATTGCCCTGCACCAAGATGTAACATTGGGTTAATAATTCAAGGGCTTTTAAGGTGGCACCGTCGGGACCGATGAGCCGTTGGCGCCGTTTGACAAATCGTTCTTTATTTCGAACCAACCCGCCAATCTTGATGATGTCACTGTGATACTCGTCGTTCAGCACCTTCAACGCCTGCGGCGCCGGGATGGACCGTGCCAAGAGTTTGATTAAATCCCGCGCCTTTAGAATGATGTAGGGGTCCGAGGTCTTTTTCGTGGTGCGAACGGTCATGCTGCCCTCGACGAGGTTGAGTTCGCACGATATGAAATGCTTGTCGAGAGAGGCGGTGACGAGGGGCCAGACCTCTCGTAAGTACTTTTCGCGGTATTTGGGAAAGAGGGTGGCGAAGGAGGATTCTTCGAGGAGACGTCCGCCGGGGAGGGTGTCGCCGTCGGTGGGGTTCCAGGGTGTGATGGACCAGTGATCGATGGTGGAGTTGTCCCATGGCTTATCGCGGCGGTATTTGTTGTGATTCTTCGTTGTTGCTGGCGTTGATGATTGGGTAGGGTTGGAGGAGGACGCCATGGTGATCGGTCTGTGATTGGGATGTGGGTGTACCTAGTGAAGAGTGAAGAGTGGTGCGTGATCACCGATTGGCTGATGGCTGGCTTGATTGGTGCGTGTTTGGCGGCCGGCGGTAGTGGGGGTTGGGGGTTGGGGGTGTTGGTGATGGTGATGGGTGATATTTACCTATTTTTACGTACTTTTCTTTAAATGTAAATAGCGAATCCATACTACCGTAGTTCACACGCACAATAATCCGCTCTGAGCTCTCAGAGCGGCGCTTCCTTATTATTGTGTGATTGTGATAGCAGTAAGTAAGGGCCCTTGAGGGGCACTTAATTTGTGATCTTCATACATATCAGGAATATGCACTGAATTAGTACTGTACATATAGGCTTATATGTTAATGTGTGTTCTAGGAATGCCAGAGCGCGCGGGGCTTAATGTGTGAGCAAATCTGGCTGATTATTGTGTGAACTATACGGTAGTAGAAAGTACCTTGAAGTACCTACAGTTGTTGGGACGATCTGACCTGTGGCCTCTTGGGTCTTGGGGCTCTGTGGTACAAAATCTACGTGTGACGTATGTAACATAAAATTAAATATTAGGCCCAGCGGACTTTTCACTTTTCAGTGTTCCTTTTTGTTCTATTTTGATTTACTTAGATCTACTGACGCAAAAAACCGTTGGCGTCTCCGTCCGCTCTCCTCCCACCCACGACGTTCCGTGCAAATCCAACCATGGCCGACACCCCACACTCACCGTCAGCGGCAGCCCCCAAACACTTGCCTCACCTCCCGCCGCCACCGCTATATCAAACAATACAATCATCCGCGATACCAGCGGCGATCCAGTAGCATGAGGGTGGCTATTAGCCTTGTAATAGCCCGATACATCAACGTGTTGTGCACATCGATGCTGTATCGTCGCCAATATTGTGCACCATCGTTGCCTATACGTCTGCGTTCTGCGGTCTACTGACTATTTTAGGCAACGATGGTGACCGGCCGTTCCCATGTTATTATGATAGTGCCAATATCATTTTTGTTGTGCCATGGTTGTTGCAAAAATTATTGAGGGACAAATCGATTCGCTACGTAAGAAATATGAAATAATAGAAAGGTATTCTTGGCGTAGGAATTCAATTTCTACGCAGACCTTCTCTGATCATCCCGACAACTGTAGCTTTGCATCATCTTTGCTTTGGTGGTTTGTGGTGTGCAATTTTTTTGTGGGCGCTGAAGCACATTCACTTTACTAGGAGAGCTCACCACGCACTAGACCTCCTAGCACAATGCATGTGACATAAAAATGAGGGGGCAGTACGTTCTCGCAATTAAGTAGAGAAAAGAAAGTTCAGTCCCATGATATTTAATGAAATTCCTTGCTCACGAAAAGATACCCATTTGTGCCAACAAAACTACTCTCCCGCGACTAGCAAACGAGAACTCAACAGAGATCAGCCAACCCGCGCCTCTCTTGATCAATCAGCACTCATAAACGAACTCAATGATGAATGCAAACCAAGATATAGTAATAGAATGTCCAGACACCAACCAACAACCGTCGACAGAGGACAATGTGAATTCTGATGAAGAAAGCGATGTGTCGACCACAGTCATCGCCAACAGAAGACGGATATGTCTCTTCGTCTCGGCCCTCCCCCTCTTAATGTCAGCTGCTGCTCTTTTCACTGTGCTCAAGTTAAATCCCTCATATAATGAGAAACCCTCGGGTATAGACTTACCGACATCCTTACGTGGTTCCGATGGGGATGATGATTCATTTGTGGAGAATTATTTGAATACATCTTCGGGAGCTTTCAATGAGACATTACTTGCAGATGAAGAATCTACTTCGTCCACTGTGATCCCGTCATCTTTTGAACACGAAGAATCTAAGAATGAAG
>JALLPH010000562.1:0-17939 GCA_036939855.1 Cyclotella choctawhatcheeana
AAGTGAACTAGGCCAAGTCAGTGACTGTGTGGACCATATCAACCAAACCATTGCTTTTGACTCATTTCCATCTCTATAACGGCTGATTGTTGCATTGTTTTGATGATTTTGACTGCCACATTCCCCCGCCTGCTTCCTGATCAATTGTTGTGTGTTCTTGTGTGTGTTTTGTGGGCCTCTCTGGCCTCTATCCTTCTCAACTGAGACTGAGATGAAAAATCACTCTGTCACATCTTTCGAGCACTTGTCAATGGCCTCTGTGGTGATTTTGAACGCTGTGGTGGCTGAATCAATACCTCTAAAGCCGCTGCTTGTCGCGGACACATTTGTGATGGTGTTGTTGGGGTTTGGTAGGGTTTGGGCGGCTATTTGGAGGCTGCCCATGGTCGGGGTGGTGGATCTGTCATTTTTTGGGCTAAAATAGTGAGAAAAGAGCGTTGAGCTCAAAAAAATCTCGAGTCCGCACCAATGGTGTTCAAAACCACCACGGGGAATCAAGAGCGTTGGGACTCTAGTCAAGGTCAGATGACCATGAAACATGAAACTGAAACAGAGCTGGTCTTTGGCTTTCCAACGCTGTTTTCACTTTTATCTAACTAGCTCTTGAAGTTGAAGTGGTGTCTGGTGTCTGAGGAGACACCATAGCTGGAAAGCTGTTAATAACAATACAAAAAATGATTAAACACTTCAAACAAAAGTATACAGTCATGTTTAATGCTTAAAGAGTTGAAGGAATAATGTTCCTTCCCTTGCAACTGTTACTTTCCTTCGTCCTTCGTCAGATCAGGCCACGACACCATTACTTTCCCCCGATATTACCTGGAATTCCCTTCCAGGAATATGTTTCCTTACTTTTGCCCTGTCTCAGAAGGAAGGAGTAAAAAGGAACATTAGTCCTCGGGCAAAGCAGGCGGGAATTAAGAAACAGAATCAACAGGAGAAGGACTTGTGGAATAGGAGTCAACAAGAGGCAATGGCAGAGGCAGCGACGGGAGGACTGAATGACAGCGTTAGGAGCAATCAATAAAAAGTACAGAAATCTACCATGAATAGGATGAATATTATGAATTTTGGTTTTCACTAAGGTACCCACTAGATAGAGAGGAAGAAGGTTGGAACCAGCGACAATCGGTTCTGTGACATTCAAAGAATAGTAGAGTGTCGTGTGGAGCTCACACGGGCCCCTATGTGCTGATATTGGCTAAGACAGCATTATTGCCATGCTTGTTTGAACCATATAGCATGATTTACTTATTGACGTTTGACGTATGTGAATGTGAGGGAAAGTAAAAGGAAAGCTGTACTCATGTGTACTTAGCATAGCTACTACACTGTACGTACCATACTACCGACCATACTCATACATATCTCCTCATGAAACGGCTCCAAAAGATACCCAGTCTCCACTCCGCGCGTCTGTTCGCTATTTTTAAACTTTCACTTCCAATCTCAGTGAGCCAGCTGAAAGCTAGCCGTTGGAGATTGGCAGCACAGTCTTTCAATTTCTCAAATTATCGCTGCCATTCTCTCTCACCACCATGAGTTTTTGAATGAATGACATAATGTGTGTGCGTGAGATACACAAAGTCAACCCAACGCCAATCAAGTTTACGTGTTTCCCCAACGCCAATACAGCAGCTTGAGGTTCTACCACACGTTCGTCGTCGACGGGATCATTGCAATTGCGGGCTGGGCATTCTGCTGCCCCTTCTCTAACGACTCGTGTAATAAGAGAGCATTTGAGTAGTAAGGTACACAGCAGCATCATCGCTGCCGGCTCGGAAAAGTCCTCAACTGCAGAAGTGCATCTCCGACTTCTTTCGTCAGTCTCATCAGTCACAGCTGCATTCCTCCAATACATTCATCGGTTAAAGCCAAACTGAAACAGGTTTTCCTGAGTAAGTGCTTAGCCGATAAAGCTCACTTTTTATTGGGATCAAGACCAGCCATTCAGTTTGATTGATTGCACATTTATCGTCTATAATATTTAAGCAGCAGGAGCGTCATCTAGTAACAAGAGCAATGCAGCTATCCACCGCTTTCGTCCTACTAACCGCCGCCATCCCATCCGTCCAAGCTGGCAAATGGACCGGCGATGGACACTCCGGCACCTGCCTAAATGCCCTCTACCAAAAATTCCACCCCAACACCACCCTCCAATGCTCTTCCACAAGTCGCTTCTGGACCAAGATATCCGCCGAGGCCAATTCTCAATGTGTCGTGGGCAGGACTCTTCACGTTAAGAATCTATCCTTCGAATCGACCTTCGATTGGTCGGCCTACGATTTCAATGTGGTCATTGCCACATCGACCGAATTCGACGAGGGCATTGATGTGCAGTACAAGAATCCGTATTTGATGCCTCTATACGGAAAAGAGTGCTTGGTCCATACCTTGGATGAAACGGAGGGAAGCGACGTCGACGGCGATTCATGTTTCGATGTAGCCCTCCTCTCGGGACGTCGTGGTAAGGTAGAGGAGATTTCTACGACGGTTACCATTCCCTCTGTGACCATCCCATGTGTGGGCGGAGAGGGAGGGAATACGGTGCAGATTCAATTCTGCAGCAGCTGGAGAAGTGCGGAAGAGAATATCAATTGTGATGTGGAGGGTGTTGGTCCCGATGGGTTCGAGGGATGTGCTTGTGAGGTTGTGGATTTGGGTGTGGAGATTGTTGGACCGGAAGATGCGGTGAGTCAATCTAACATTATTTGGTTGATGATGTAGTGTTTAGTGTGTTTTGCAAAGAATATCGAAGCCTCTTGACTTGGGACCTCAGCTTGATTCTTATCATAATATTTGCTCATTCACATAATACAATCTTGCGTCATCTTATTCAGAAACCAACCTGTGAACCATCCATGCTCACTGAAACACCGACTTACTACGAGGGTCCCACAATTCCCAACGGTAAACCTGTACCTACTCCTGAACCGACTCTCGAACCAACTCCCGAAACTCCCGTGCCTACGCCTGCCCCATTCGTTATCAACGTAACTTCCAAACCTTCCAGTCTTATCGTGGCTACACCCAGTCCAGTGGCAACCGACAGCAATGTAGCCACCACCTGTAAAAACAATGCCGTCATTACTTCTATTACTGAAAGTGGAACCGTGGACATTACCTCGCAAGCATCGCACGGCACATGTGCCGTACTTTATGATACCTCCATTATTTATTACCCCATTCCTGGTTTTATTGGAAGTGATAAATGCGAGTACTCTCTGTGTGTTTCGAATGATTCTACTGGAGAATTCGAATGTAGCGAGGGTGTTTTGGAAGTTAGTGTTGTAGACTGTCCACTGGTGGTCAGTCCTACACCGGAACCTACACCTTCTCCTACGGAAAGTCCAGTGACGGATACCCCTACCGAATCACCTACTTGTGATTATGCTGTGAGTACTAACACATGCACTTCATTATTTGTTGTCACTATTACTGCATAGACACGGCTTGCTAACATTCAATTCTTATCTGTTTCTATATTCAGACTATTGACGCCAACAACAACGAAGTGACCACCCCCATCAACACACCTATTGATATTCAAGTGCTGGAAAATGACGTGGCAATTGATGGTCTCCCCCTTGACGTTACTGCCATCCTTTTCCCCGGCAATGACGGAGTCTGTACCATCACGGACGAAGGCAAAGTTATCAATTACACACCCAATGAAGATTACTTTGGTACCGATAAGTGTATCTACACTGCCTGCGATGAGGAAGGACACTGTGATTCCGCCACGGTTATCATCCACGTCGTACCCACGGACGCTGCAGTTATCGCCAATGACGACAAGGTTTCTACAAACATTACAACCCCTGTAGATATTTTTGCTCTTGAGAATGATGTAGCAGTGGACGGACATCCTTTGACCATCACCAAGATTGAGAGTAATGCGGCTAGCGGAGATTGCGTCATCGTCAGTTCAAACACTGTGGTGATGTACATTCCAGAACCCGACTTTGTGGGTGAGGACAGCTGTGTGTATGAGGCGTGTGATGACCGCGGTGTTTGTGACGAGGCCACCATAACAATTGATGTAAATGGAAATCCGTGCGATGATAAAGCTACCGAGCCAGAGGAGTGAGTTATATTTGTCATATGTGTGGTATTACATGAAAAAATGACACCTGACAAACTCTCTCTCTACTCCTTAAATTTACACCGTAGTGCACCCACAACGCTCAAGCCTACTACTCCAAGCTTTGCATGGGTTCCCACTACAAAAGCTCCAGTATCCTTGTCTCCGGTGTCATCTAGCCCCACGGTATCACCATCAGAGAGTCCATCGACATCTCCTACTAAGGCTCCAGTATCGTCGGCCCCAGTATCTTCTGCACCCACTGCCAGCCCAACTGCTTCTCCTTCAGTAAGTCCAAGTGACAAACCAAGTGCCAAACCAACGGAGAAGCCTAGCCCAAGTCCTTCAGATAAGCCAACTCCATCCCCCTCTGAATCGCCATCTGCATCACCAAGTGCTTCACCGTCTGGCAGCCCATCTGCAAGTCCCAGTGCCAAACCAACTCCCCTTCCTACCCCTCTCCCAACTCCATCACCTTCAGACAGTCCATCTGCTTCACCGACTCCACTTCCTACCCCTCTCCCAACTCCAGTCCCAACTCCACTTCCTACCCCTCTCCCAACTCCAGTTCCATCTCAAGAACCTACTTCGGCTAGCCCTACCAAGAAACCTGTCCTCACTTGGACGGTTGCTACCAGAGCCCCCATCACCCCTGAACCTTCTGCCGAACCAACCAAGAAACCCACCTTGACCTGGGTAATTGCTACTCGCAAACCTGTTGCTCCAGTTACCGATACCCCTGCGCCAACTGAGGAGCCTACTCCCGCACCAGTTGAGGCTACCAAGTCACCAGAATGTGCACCAGGACCCTTGTCGCCTATTGATATTGAGGGAAAGAAGCCCACATCGGAGCCAACTCCTGTTCCTTTTGCTACATCTGCTCCTACGATTTGCAATGACCGCGGCTGGTTCTTCTACATGGGAAAATGCACCAACACGGTTTGGTCTAATGGTGCTCCATCGTATGATTCTGCCGCTGAGTGTTGTGATGCCAATGTGGCTATTGGATCCCTTGAAAATGGGCGTTGCGTGACTGATGACTTGTGTACTTATCCTGATCCACCTACCGAATCGCCTACATATGGATTTGTCGTGGACACTCTCCCTCCTACTGCTGGTGTTCCAATTACACCCGACGGCACAGGCAAGACAATCCCACCCACGCCTTCTCCATCGGAATTAAGCACAACTATCTCACCCACGCCTTCTCCTTCGGAATCAAGCACAACTATCTCACCCACGCCATCTCCATCACTCATCGTGGTGAAGACTTACGCTCCAACGCCCTTTCCGACTGATTCCACACCAGAACCTACATTTGGATCCACCCCCACTGTTGGAACATCTGCTACTCTTGCTCCTGTCAGAGAGCGTGGCGGCGATTAGACACATGGTGGGTTGATGAGTACTTTATATGCACAGCTCAATGAGTATTATGTACAGGAACGAACAGCCATGCTGCTTCAACTAATAGTTGCGAATGATAACACTTTATATGTTAGAGAATTGTAGGAAAGCATCATGATAAGGTAAAAAAGATAGAATTGAGTTAGTTATGAAATTTTTACTGCACACAAAGATAGAATCAAATTAGTTGTGGACTTAGCATCTGATGTATTCCAAAGTAAAAGTAAATCCATTCGAAGTTGTTCCTTCAGTAAACTCATGTGATAATAAGTGAACATGGTAACGTCAACAGGACTTCCCTTAGGACATCAATTAGATAGCTACAATCCAACAGAACTTCCCTAAGGACATCATTTAGCCACAATTGACAATTTTGAATCGATACCACATCTTTTGTGGGGATGTATGGGTGCCTCTAGTGGTACAATTTCAATAGTGCTATACATTCTAAGTGAGTCTAGGCTCACAAATGGAAATGAGATGGCAAGAGACAAAAAATGTGACAAGACAGTGTTCTATTCAACTAAGCATATAATGGTAAGCCACCTCGTACTCATTCGAACATATGAGAATCCTTCTTTTGGTACTAATTTATGCTATGCAGACTCTTATATATGTACAAACAAATCTATATCCTTTCTAATGGACAACAGCAATCATCAACACTTATATCTAAACCCTTTTTCTCAAAGCATGATAATACCCATATTTTCCGTGATCTCTTCCGTCGTAGTGTCTGAAGCCTTTACCACTCTTGTGTCCCTTGCCACTCTTACCGCCATGTCCCTTCCCACTCTTACCGTGAGATCCCTTGCCGCTCTTACCGTGAGACCCGTAATGTCCTTTCCCACTCTTACCCGAACCATGGCTACTGCCTTTACCACTCTTACCACTGCTACCAAATGACTCGAGAATGTATTCCATAGACAACATCGTCGGCTCTGGCGTGCTGAGGATGAATGTAGGAGCGGGCGATTCAATGTCGGTAGGAAATGGAGTGGGACGTAGTTGGCCCGGTGTAGGAGCGAGTGTTTTGTTCGTTCCAGAGCCGATGGTGGGTGCATCTGTTAGATCGGTGGGGAAGGGTGTGGGACGCATGACATCGGCGGTGGGAACAAGGGTTGTGTTCTTTCCGGCCGAAATGCCGGTGAAGAGTGTGAATAGGACGGTTGTTTGGATGGCTGATTTCATTGTTGTTGCTAGATTTCGTGGAATAAGTTAAAAGGCGTACGATGGATCAGAGACGTTTGATGATAGTTGTTGGTTTCGTATTACGATGATGGATAATCGTTGAATGGATGTACACCAAAATGATTTGCTGAATAATAGTAGATTCCAAGATGATGATTTGGAAAGAGTGGAGGTAAGTCGCCAATAATGGCACTCCATCCATCTAGTAAATCTTCTTTAGCAACTAACTTCCTCTCGCTTTGATGCAGGTAAACTTCGGCATCTCTTTTTTCAAATGCTTCCACATGTATTTCGGGTGCCGACATTTTAACTTAGGAATTAGTACAACAATTTGCAAAGATACCCATTTGGAGAGTCCTTTCTTTTAGAGATCTAGGTGGGAACTGTGTCGTTGTGACCTGGAAGCAGATGCAGATGGCCTGTTTTTTGACCATTTTATGGGCAATTTATTGCGACATTGAAGTTTATGATACGAGCCTTCCAACTCAGACAACTGAGAGAGGCTGAGTGAAATTTGATTATCAGCACTAAAGTCCATGTATATCAGATTATTTCCCTCAACTCTTTGAGAATCAAGCTCTCACCAAACCCACAAGACGACCGACCCACTTCAAACAAACCATGGTCAAATACACCCTCCCAACACTATCTCTAGCCCTTACCCTCTCCCAAACAACCGCCTTCACCGCCCCTCACAAAATCCACCAGCGACATGCCGTCCGTCAAACATCATCGCTATATTCCACCGAAACACCACTAGCCCCTTTAACACAATGGGGTTCACCCATTGCAGACATATTATCCGCCCACAACGAGATGCAATCGAAGCCATTGGAATTCGCACCGACAATTAGTGCATTAGATGTGGGATTGAAGAGTGATGATTTGGAAGGGCAATTGGAGTATGTTAAGAAGAATAAGGCGGAGATTAAACAACGCATGGTGGATTGTGGTGCAGGTGAGTTATGGAGAACTAGAGATAGTTTAATGAAGAGATTTGCACCCTGGAAAGCATGCTATTGATTCCTGGCATCTCTCACAATGTCTTTCTTTTATTTTCTCAATAGTCATATTTCGAGACTTTGATTTGATGAAAGAGCAGGAGGGGTTCGTCAAGTTCTATGAAGGTGAGTTAGGAGTTAGTGCATACGCATACGATGATACCATTACTTTATATTTTGCTGTTTTAGATTATATGTTGTGTATGATTATCTTGTCGTAACTTTGAGGGACACATATTGCTCTCTTGCTTGATGTTCCAATCACGTCTCACACCAACTTGGACAATCTCTCTCCACTCTTCAACCCAAAAGCCCTCGGAATGAAAACATGTCTTGATCCACTTCACTCCGTCTCTGCTCGACCAACCGTCGATGGATCCAAAGACTCCCCGGTCTACGAGGCAGTCAACAAGGAATCGCGTAAAAACTTTTTCATCGGGATGCACAACGAATTCGTCGGCACAAGAGCCCCCCGTGCTGCGGCATTTGTCTGTTTCAAAGCAGCAGAGACTGGAGGAGAATTCTTAATCGCAGATGGACGAGCCATATTCCGTGACTTGAAGAAGGATGTTGTTGATAAGTTGTATTCACGCAATATTCGTTATTCGGTGATGGAGCTGCCATTCTTTGGATGGGTTGATGGATTACCAGAGTTTATGAAACCTGGTGTCATGGACGTGGTCAAGGGGGTGGTCAGTGCAGCCATCAATTCAAAGGTAGATTTTTCCGTAGATTTGCAATGGGGCGAGGGGGGATACGATAATGTCAAGATGCTTCAGGCTAGAGCTCCAAGTCAGCCTCCCATTTTGGTCCATCCAGTGACTGGCGAGCCTCATTGGTTCTGTAATGTGCATTCGCATTCAAGTAAACTGAGAAAGGATAGAGAGTCAATGTAAGTGAAGTGTGAATTGCGTGCACTCTTGTGTCAATGCATAGCTCATCTGTATCTTGTTATTATCAGCTACGGTGCTGAGCGCTTCGAAGATGGTGCATCTCAAATCAACAAATCCGACATGTTTTTCGGAGATGACGGTGACATTAGCGATGAAGATCTCCAACACATGGACGAAGTTACCATGAAGAATGTTCAGTTTGTTAAAATGACCGAGGGAGATGTAGTATTGCTTGACAATTATAAATGCATGCATGGTCGCAATGTCTTTGATGGAACACGGAAGCATGGTGTTGCATGGTTTGAGGGATGGGAAGGAGAGGAGGAAATGAAAAAGAAAGCTGAAACAAAAGAGAGGGAACTTATTTCTGCTTGAAAGTATAATACATAGTTTTGAATACAATTGAATAAGTAGTTGATTCTAGTCTCATGTTGCCATATGAAATTTGTTATGGCCACTAGCACAGATGCATGCTTTGGTGTAATTATAATCAAACAAGTTTATGGCAAATGTCTACATGCTAAAGTTGAAAAGGATCGCAGCCATTGTGGCATTCCACCTCTGCTTACTCTGCCAGATTTTGAAGCTTCTATGCATTCATATAAAGAGGCGAATCGTAAGCGCCTGTTTGTAAGACCCGGTCCATAGCTTGCATATTTTGCACTGTTGGTCAGAATCGTGGCATTGGTATTGCGCGGAATAATCGGTGGATCCAACAGCATGCACCAACAAGTATCATTGATGAATTTGACTCCATATGTCTCTAATTTTGGTATATATTGACTACCTTCGGTGTAAACATGTCTCCCAAGACACGCAATAACATCCACATTGTTGTTTTTGGGCCTGTTATCGATGTCAACCATTTCAGACAACTGCTCCAGCTCAGTCAGGCTCAGATGGGGATTTCCCAACGCCACAAGCTGTACCGCATCACTAGATATATCTCGTCCACCATCTAATGTTTCATATGCGAGCTTCAGGTCCTCTTTCGTTGCAACAACTCTTTTATCTGGAGTTATTTTCATCATTAGATTTTCAACAACTTCTTCTCCTATAGCCTCTGGTGTTATATTTGCCATGTGGAACAAAGGTGCAGTGCCCGTGGTACCAAATGCTGCACAAAATCCTTTCAGGTTGTCCGCTGTTACACGCGGCAATGCATCGAATCCAACAATCAGAGGGATGCGACCATCAGATAATTTGCCACATAACCATCCCATTACTGGGAAGAAAGAATCCAATCCATACCGCATATCTGATAATTGCTGAGCATCATTTAATGCTGGTAGAAAGTGATCTTTTATTAAATTCTCTGCATCTACCAATATAGACGGTAATCTATTTTCGGATACATGAACTCCAACTTTTGGGACTGGCATAATGTGTTTTTCAGGCGAGATTATTTCGTATTCAAAATCATTCAGTTAGGGCAAGACAACATGATACCAACAAGAGCTTACCAGCACCCACAATTGCAGCAAGAATATCAAAGTAATCTGTTTTGCAGATGAGATTGTGTGTTCCATGATTAAGTTTTACTTAGTGCAAAACAAGAATTACTTACCAGCATATTTCTCTGTTCTTGCTCCAATAACAGAATTGGAGTATACAACTGCATTTGATTCACCCCTAACAAAGAAATGCATCATTTGAGGAGGATTTCTCTTTGTATTATCTTCAATGTCTATTTGCATGCCAAAAGAACAAAGTGCCACGTACCACATAATATCTTCACCCTTCTTGGGTCTACCAGGCAAAAGATAAGGAGCACAAGTAAAGCTCCCTCCATCACATCCCATCTTCAAGTATGCATCACCAACCGAGTTAGCATTGGCAGCATACACTTCATCGACACCAAGAGATTGCCACCGTCTCCTATCGACCGATTGTGAATTGAGCGTTGTAGGTACTGCTACCTTCCCTCCTAATTCCACAAGCTTTTGAACAAAGCGTAACCCTCCAGGTCCGATGTAAGTAACGGCGTCGATATGAGCGGATGTTATGGGGATGAGTTCAGAGGCGTTGGATATTGAAGCTACACGTTGGATTGTTTTCATGGCCAATGCTTTAGCTTGTGATGGATTCTCATCATTAGAGATTAGACTGTCAGGTAGTGACAGGCTTGCATCGGACGGCTGTTCCAGAGCAAGCAAATTCCTCGCTGTAAAACTATTACCCGTCTTGTTCTCTATGACAATATCTCGACCGTTATCGTTGATAGTAACACTCAAAACATCGTCACCATCACTCAATAGCTGACGAAACTGCTCTTCTCCAACCACACAAACAACAGGCGTCTCCTTTCCATCGAAGAACTCTTGAGCGATGATGACTCCCACGCATAAAATCACGTCCACCTCTCGTACTATCAATACTCGCGGACCAACACCATTCAAGATTAATTCGAGCATGACCTGCGAGCCGGTGCAGCTACCACGGCCGGAGGGGAGGCAGAATACCTTGTGGGAGATGGAGGCATTGTGGAGGGGATGGGTGACGTCAATGACTTTACCCGATGTGGGAGAGATTCCACCCCAGAAGCTCAGCGGGGTGTCAGTGTAGAGTGCCGGTGCTTTGATTGTAGGCGACGATGATGTCGCAAGATGATGATCATGGGACATGATGATATACCGTGGACAATATCATACATCAGGTGTATGATGTATCTACCTGTCATAAATATAAATAAGANCGTGTATGATGCCACTTGGAAATTGCGGGAAAATGTATGATTTTGTCCCTTGATGGTTGTCATAGTGTTGTGGAACACCTCTATACGTATTTTATGTACTATTAGATACCATGTGAATGTATAATACCATACATAAAGGACAATAAAGGATACGCAATTCTCGAATTGATTTATTTGATGTGATTCTGGTATTGATTCGATTGCTTCACGCCAGAGCTGAAAGCTGAGACTGTCCAGAGAATGAAGTAAAGTCGCAGTATCGAAGAACATACCATGGCAATAATTCAATGTTTGCCTACCCTTTCATAGTATAAAGTAGTGTTGATTATAAATCCATTTTAAAGCCTCCAGGTCCTCCCGACTCACCCATACCTCCAGCTCCACCCATCATTCCAAACAAAGGGCCCATGATTTTAATAGTGTTGGATATACTCATGAACTGATTCCCAGCAGAGTTGTAAGCTTTTCCAACCTCTTTTCTACTAATATAACCATCATCATCCTCGTCAATCCACTTCATACCCTTCTCTACACTTGCCTTCTCAATAGCACCTTTGCCACCAATAAAGTCAACAGCCTTTCTCACAAACACTTCTAAGTCGGTTGCTGTATCACGCAATGGAAATAACTTGTGGAAAAGTACAGTAACGTCACTTATCACTTTGTCATCCTGACTTGCACGAAACAGCTCATCCGAACTCAATCTATCATCCTTATCTACATCCAGCATAGCAAATACATCACGTAACAAATTTTTCATCCCCCCATCCTTATTCAAGGATTGTTCAAACTTTGTCACATACTCCATCTCTTGTATTGTTAGCTTCTCATCTGAATTCGAATCAAGCAGAGCAAACAAAGTCGGAGATGCAGATCGTATTCCTTCCAACATTGCTTTATTGGCTTGATATTTTGGATTTGTTTTACCCTCGTCACCGCCTGCGATGGCGGCTTGATTGAATAGATGGTCTAGGATCGAGAGTTGCTGTGAGACTTCAGCCATGGTGACTTGTGTGTCTTTGTTGCTGTCGAGTATTTGATGGAGGACAGTGCCTAGGGGCTCATCGGTTTTTCCGGGTGGTGGCATGTTGCCCTGAGAGTTGGTAAGGTTGGTGGATGCCGATACAAGCATTACTAGCAGGAGTGGTCGTTGTATCATCATGATGGCGAGCAAGAGGTTCGAAATCTGGTAAGAGAGGTAATGGGTAATGGTAAACTACCTATAAAATTATCATCATTCTTAAGATATGGCAGATCGTAACTAATTACCGTTTAGATAATGAACCCTCACTGAAACCTGATATCGAAAAAAATAGGTAGACCAATAATCGACATACCACACCCAGTTAGTGTGTGATAGTGATTTCTGATTTCCCCTCTCACATCCACCTCCCATCATCATGCCAATAACACCCCGTTATAACCTGACCCAAACCCCTACTCACGTCTCCATACACGTCTCTATCCCTCACGTACGCGTCTCACCAAAAACACTAGAGCTCATCGTAGACGGTTGTGAATTACATCTCTATGCTCCTCCCACCTACCTGTTGAAGCTCGTCTTGCCAGCCGATGTGGTGGACGAACAGTTGTATGAAGGGGTTTTGGGCGGCGATTCTTTTAAGAATGAAGGTAATAGTGGTGCATCGAGACACTTGGTGGAGGAGGTATCGTCTGAAAGTAATCCATTAATGCAAAGTGAAGCAGCTGATGATTCGACAGCTGTTGCACAAGATACACCAGACATCACAAATGCAAACACGAATACAAACAGAGCGGAATGGACCGAAGATGATTTGCCCAAAATGCAATATGATCCTCTCCAGAATCATGGGACAATCATTATCATATTGCGCAAGGTTCAAGATGAAATTTGGGACGATTTAGACCTATTGGGAAGATTGCAGCATCCTTTGCAAAAGAAAAATGCATCACCAATGATTAGTAGTGTTTGCAATAATGACAATGGTATGCTGAGTGCAGATAATTCTAATGGAATTATGGAGGAATTGAAATTCATTCATCCAGGTATATTACGTTATGGACTCTTTCAAAATTATTCGAATGTATTTACTGATTACGCCCGCGAGGGATTGGCAGACGAGATGTTGGAATGTCCTAATCCAGATGTGCCAATGAATACACACGAAGGCCAAGAAGACAACGATGATCATCATTTGCACAAAATTAGGAGAGAAATGAGATTGGATACAGAGAATAGCAAATTTGATCAAGAAAGATATTTAGGTGATGCCACTTTACAAGAGGGAGATGATATGATTTATGATTCGGCTATTGCGATGGTAACTCATTGGAGTGATAGCACAAGTTGCTCAGCAAATACAATGGAGCCTATTAATGTCGAGGCATTTATCCCATATTTCACCCAAGAAGAATCTCACTTATTAGCAACACTAAAACCAGTCGAAATTCCGAATCTTTCAAAAAGTCAAACGCAATCAGTCCTTTTAGCACTTTCTGATCTACTCTTTGCCTATACCTACGATTACCGTACTACTGACGGAGAATCTACAATTGAGTCAAGTTGGACAATCATGATACTTAGTCCTTCACTCTCGTGGTTAGAATGTTATAATGCACCTTATGATTCTATAAGTGATGTAATGAACTGGTGTGTTCGACGAAGTTTGATATATCCCTACTTGCGAAGTTATAGTTTGGCAATGAAGATTGTACGTGATGTTTTCCAGTTACTAATGAGTGGAAGGAGGGTGGTTTTGCGATGCTTACTAAAAGTTCACACTATTATGGAGAAGAGCGAAGCACATTATCTGTTTAACAAGTTGTATGTTGATCCGATGATTTGGTGGGTTCAGAAATGCGATGATGCAACAATACACGAGTTTGGTGTAGAAATGGGAAGGTTGCTTATGGATAACTCTTCATGTAATAAATGGAATAGTGGCGAGTCGAATATGAACAAGCAATATTTGGGTTTGGGTTTGGTGGAGCTAGAGAAGGCTATGCTAGAGAGTGAAGAAGATCGCTCGTCGGATTCTGATGAGACATGTTCCGGTAGTTCAGATTCGTCTCACGACACAAACATTTGTGATGCCGATGCCCAGGAGAAGAGGGTGATTGAATTGCTGCAGTCATCATTGGAAATTAGGGACGACTGATTATTATGTCATTAGTTTGTTGAGAGTTACCTTGTTTGTAGAGTCATGCAAATATGTTCGAGTTATGAGTTACTTGCTAGTTTACCTGCTGTTTACGATGTTCGCACGAATTTGCAGTACCTCTTCCTTTTCTCAAAAAGATGGATCCAACCTTGAAGCTCATACCGATCGTTGCCATTGATTACAGCAATTATGCGACCGCAAACACGCCCAGCAGTTGAAACCTGCGTCTCTGCTATTTCAATGCAGGAATCTTGTGGGAGCTCCATAAACGACGGAGTATTCGTCTCAACCCCCATGAACACTGGTAAACCATCAGAAGTTGCAACTCTGTACACTCCAATGGGTACATGCATGAGATATTGCTCGTCTCTTGTACTGTTACGCTTGGCGCGACTTCGTTTTGGATTAAACAAGGTAACATATCCACCTGTAGATAACAAACCCCTGACTGTGCCATCTTCAATACGTGTACTTACAACGTCCACACATGAACCTCGTTTTAATAAGTGGCGGACCCTAGATTTGAGGGACCCACCCTCTGAAACAGTGCAACCGCTTTCATTAACAGTGACATAAGCTCCAAGGGGTACGGGAGAAACTCCACTGGAACCGGAGACAGCATTGAACAGGCTAATCCATCCATTTAGAGATTTTTCCTCTTTTGCATTTGGAGCTGGAATACATCTAGCTCTGACTCTGTCGCCACTAATTTGGGTCTCCACAACTTCTACGTACTGTCCCTTCTCGAGCATTCCAACCAATGCTGAGTTTCGATCAGATGTTTTTCTAACAGGAAGACCATGTGAAAAAGTGACTGTGTATACTCCTATTGAAACAGGCTCTGTCCAAGGGCCAGCATCCTCGTCGCTTAATTTTGAGGATGTCTTGTTGACGTTAGGTTCTCCAGCCCACCGAAGGCTGACCCAGCCAGTATACCTCTGTAACTTTTTCTCAGTTGGTTGTTTCACGGTAGCAACTTTGTTCTTCTTTGGATTGAATTTGCTGAGGCTCTTGAAACTGTTCTTTCTCATGGCCTTGTGTGTTTCTTCTGCCTCGACGAGCTCGGATTCTTCCCAGGTGACTCTACCCCTTACTCGATCCCCATGTACTTGAGTCTCAAGAACTTCAATATACGTGCCTGGGGGGACAATTAGGTCTTCTCGATCTGACATATGCCTTCGTCGCGGCATTGTACTGGTTTTGTTACCTGCCCCGGTCATACGTTTCACAGGGGCTGACCTCCTGTGCACATCACAAGTGACAAGCAAACCTGGAGCATCACAGATCACCTTATGCACACCAATGGGTACAGACCATCCATGATCAAGCTTTGAAGCTTGAGATTCGGAGGTAGTCGAGGCTGTGGTTGGGTTTACATTTTTCGGAGCATTAGCTAGAGGTACACACTCGCCATTTACGTCTGCAATGATCCTATCAGTAATACTGTAGCTAGGTGCGTCTTTGATCTGGCTTGAAGAACTTTTTCTTGATTGTCTTCGAGACACCTCAGCCTTGGGTACAAGTTGACTAACCTTTGGTGGAGGTGGGGTGGGGACCTTCTTGCTCCTGCTAATAGCCTTTGTCTCCTCTTTAGAGTCACTCATTTGCCTTCGTGGACTCCTCTTTCTTTCTGACCTAGAAACGAGTGGAGGCGATGGTATGGATTGCTGCACTAATGCAAGGGACTCAATCGATGATTGAACATCTGGATCACGAAGTTTGTAGGTCTTGTATTCGCAAAACGATTTCTTGGTCTCTTTTTGGTGGTACAAAGACGAATATGACGATTCAAGGGAGTTTCGGTGGTTATTAGATCCCTTGCTAGTACCAGAGCTACGAAGACTAGCCTGGGGTGGACTGTTAGAGCTCATCATACTTGACTGCCTGACTATCAAACTCTTCTCTGGCGAATAGTCTTTGAGTTCCTTGTGTGGACTCGGAATTTGCTTTCTAGAGCTGTGTTTCCTCTCAACTGTCGATATCAAACTAACTTCAGCGCCGCCATAAAGAGTACTTTCCCTGCGTCTTTCAATGTTACGATTCATAACTACATCAGCGGTCTGTTTCCTCTCAAGTGTTGAGTTTAAAGCAGCTTCGTCCCCACCGTAAAGAGTGCCACTCCTGCGTCTTTGAATGATACGATCCATCACAGCACTTTTTGGCTTATTCTCCTCTGCTACCTTTTTCCTCAAGAGATAATCCACATGAGAATCAGCAAGTGCCTCAACTTCATCCTTTGTCTTTTCTCCCGGATCCTGCTGTCCTTGCAAAAGATTCAACTCCTCCTGCATCTGCAGCAGCAGTTTACTACTCTTATCTGCCAGCATATCATGTTTACTCTGAGATTTGCTACTATCCTTCCTCTTGAACTTTTGTCTCTCTTTCCTCATCATCTGTTGCTTTTCCTTGAACTTCTTCTCTTGTTTGAATAACGTCTTATACGTTGGATCCTCGTCGTTGTAAGCAGTCCACACCTCTTCTCGGTACTTCTCGATGGCATCCATTCGTCGTTTGTTCTCAACTAGATCCATGGGGCTTAGTGAATTGCCCGTGACCGGTGAAATGTCTTCCAAGTCGAGCCAACGTAATATGGCTCGCTTTTCATAGGTGTTTCCCTCTGCGTCAATGACCGGATGTATCATGATTGATTTGGTCAATGGACACAGAAAATGAGGAGGGATAGACTTGGATTGGAAGTCAAAGTTGGGTGGGAAGTCGGGAAAAAAATCTTCTTCTTCGTCTGTGAGCGACGAACTGTCGTCACTGTCTTCCTCTTTCTGTTGACGATGCTCTACATGGTCTTCGGTGCTTTCGAGATCAGATACATCGTCTTGATAGGGCATCGCTGCGTCTACGGTGTTGTTGAGCATATGTGTAGATGGAATGATGACGATTGCTCCACCACATCCCATGATTGAATAATCATATAATATGAAAATATACTTTGAATTCTCTCTTGATACTTTGATCCTGGGTTGATTGAATGCTGATTGAATGCCTCTGAATGCCTCGCGTGGACAAAATGAACTGTTGCGTTGCTGCTATCTATGGTTTCGATGTTGAAAACTTGTTGTGGCGATGACTGTTGTCTAAATAATAAATTGTCCCGCGAACTGTCAGTGGTCAGTGGTATTGCTGTCGGTTCACGGATAGTTCACGGGCAGGGATCAGGGATGATGACTGTCTTGCTTGTCTTGACACGACTTTTGTCACGAGCGATTTGGAACGACAAACGACAAGGAAAAAGATAACCAAGAGATGATGGGGTGGAAAGACCCCAAAATTACTGCGACGATGACCTGTTGCGAACTTTGCACCCCCCACAACATCGTCGATACAGGACCTCCGACCGCCGGAGCTTCATCGGCGGCTTGCAAATACCATTTGCGGCAGTAGGTAGCTACAAGCCGCGATTTGCTCCGGAGGGTCTATCGTGGCCGCTGCACCCATTTTCCCCACAGATTCCCTTGTCATTTTTGCTGTATTTCGCATGAATGGGAATCTGAGGGGAAATGGGTGCAGCGG
>JALLPH010000563.1:0-17691 GCA_036939855.1 Cyclotella choctawhatcheeana
CCACAGGCTGAGATATCAACGTCGCCATCACACCAACAAAATGGCCCATCTCCGCGAGCGATTTCGACGTCTTATCGCCTCCTTCCATCGCCTCCGCCCCACCCTATCCACCGCATATACACCGCCAATACATACGCCAATGGTAAGTGCATCGGACGTTGCACGTTCGGCTTATATTGGCTCGCACGGCTACGTTTTGTGTCGTGAAATTATGTCATTTTTATTTGCTGATGACGGTGGGTATTTTGATGTAATGAGGACACGACAACCCCCTGGAACATCACCGCGCTTCATTCGATGGTTAGGAAGGATGTTTGGCGCTGTCGGGTGGTATATTCATGGGCACAACTAACCGTATTGGTAGCCTCTGAGATGCATAAAAATGATCCAACAATCAGCCTGTCGGAGATGCGAAGAACAGTGTGTTCGAGACTCTAATTAGATGGGTTTACTGACGGTAAAGTATGCACCGTCAACAGAGGTGTGAGTGATGTTCGTATGGCCGGGTTATTGCAGCAATACAGACGATACACCTGAGCCATTGTTGAGCCATGTTGGGCTCAAGATGGTGTTGAACGAGGGCACTCAACAATCAACCACAGTTACCATACAAACATTTAAGTCATCAGCAATGTTAATGGGTCATATTAACATAGTTTTAAGTGTTAGTTAATAGGTTTGAACCACATTAACATTGCAATTGAAATGCATTAATATGCAGGTTGTTTCGTTGATTTCGCTAGTTATTTTACTTGATATCTTTATTATGTTACTCGCGTATTAAAGGTATAGAGTGTAATGCCTTGGAGGATTTAGATAGTTTTACATTTTATTACCTGTCCGACAAAAGTATCCTCAAAACCCCATATCCTGGGTTTTATTCTGACCGATAAGGAGCATAGATACTCTCGCGATTTTGATCTGTTGGGGCTTATTTGAGTTCGCAATTCGTAAGAGAATCTTCTCATGCGTGTTTCATCTCGTCATTTTTTGAGTTCATGTTTCGTGAGAGAGATACCTTCCACATGTTTTGTCATTCTTGTGTTGGGTTTTTTGACACTGCTCCTGTCCGCACTGGTGGGCCAACACTCGGCTGGTGGTTTTCTGCTTTGTCACCACTCACCAACAGATCACACTCCTTGACAAAACACAAATCCAAACCAAAAACCCAGCAGGCTAGAGTGATACCATAGTACAAAACCATTGGAACTCTCTATTGTATCATGCAGAACTATATGTAAACGCGTGCATCTGATGTCATTGTTGGATTGACACAGAAAGCGGTGAGAGTTGTTCGATGGAAATGCATTTGATGTTTGATGCAATGTCGCTGAATAATGTTCAATCATATTATTACCCATCAAATGCAGTTCTACTTGGTTGCCATAGCACTAAGAGATTTTGTGTAGTGGTGCCCATGACTGCTGCCTCTCTGTTAATGGCAAACCATTTGTTGGCGTTGGAATGTTAGTATCAATACAGAAACCAGGAGATACTATTTGCATGCTATTAGGCCTCGACGTATGCACTTATGGCATCAAAAAGGCTACGCTTTGCTGTGCTGGAGCCGAGCAACAGATTCTTTGCAATAAAAGTAAAAGTGCAAGTTCATTACCATTTGAGATTGATCCAATGATATTTGCATTTTTAAGGAGGCTCTGAGCTGCAGCAAGATGAGTCGGTATCAGTAGGATTAGTTACCTATGAAAAAAGGTGTTTTATCTCAATACTCAATAATAACTAGTGGTCTCATATTAGAAGTGATCAGAAAAACATTTTTGTGTTCATCGATTCAGGGAAGGCTGAGATGCAAATGCAAGCTTCTTTTAGATGACACAAGAGGCGAAAAACTAGTACTCACCATTGTCAAGGCTCTAATGAGGCTTGAGTATTCATATCACTTTTATCCCAAAGTCCATGAAGCATATCCAGTAGTATGATTATCATTTTCCTACAATGTCCCCAACCCCAAGAAAGCGTTGCAAGGCTCAATGAGTCTGTCCCTGATGATGAACAGCCGCTGGTTGTGTTGCAGATAGATACTGATACTGGTGAGATGATAGCTGTAGGAGCCAACCTTCATTTCAGTTCAGTTCAGAAAGAGTGAAAGGTAGCCAAACCACACATCGAAAGGTAGGAGACTCTCAGGCATTGATATAAATTCCTTAGCCTTAGGTTGCAGGAGCTCCGGAGCTCGGCTTCTACGTAGAAATCGTCCAAAAAGGTCACAAAAGTCACCCCCTTTTACATCACATGTAGAAACATACCAGAAATCTACCTATTAAAAGACGACTTTTATGACCCTATTCAAAAGGTTGGGATTGGGATATCTTGTGATGCCAACAATAGTGAAGCACAGGTACTTCACAAATCACTAGTGTTTTTCAATGGATCACGGAACAGGGAACAGACCAATTTAGAATTTAGTGGATACCTTTTGAGTGCTGTGATCAACAATGGCGCAAAATAAAGGTACCAGTGAATTTTGTGATTACACTCCTGAAAGTGAATATCTCAAAGCATCACGGAACTAGAGAGTGACGATGTCATCCACACTCAATTGTATTGTATTCTATTGTTCTGTTCCATGACCATGACACTTTTGATTCACCATTGCTTGTGACATCCCAATTGTGCTTCACAAACTCATGTCACCATTTTTACGATATCCACATGATGAAAACGATCGAGTCCATTCACCGCGTGTGTGTCACAAATTCACTTGTGTAGTCACAATAATTAGGTCTAGGTAGATAGACCCTAAAAAGTACGTACCTACGTACCCCATCCACAGATAGACACAGGCCAGGGGACACAGCACCTCACAGCAGCACACACTAGCACACAGCTGCACACAGCACCACGCCATTTTGTGGCGGAATGACATCAACGAAGTACTCCTGCATTGGAACCAATCGCATCACCATAGTGGAGGATGGCCAATCTTCAACAGATGGGATGATATCCCTGTTTCGACGTGGGTCTATTGTCTACGATGATAAAAGCGGCCGCCGTCTCAGTGGCGGAGAAGACGACACCAATGCTAGTTTGCATCTGGTGATCACCGATGGTGTTGATACTTTTCATGCTAGGTGAGTTGTCGCATATTATCGGATGAAGCCTTTGCTATGTGACGCCACAAGTTGAATGACTCTAATTCCATGCTTTGTCGTTGTGTTTTCGGGGTTCAAAGAATCAAGGCAAACGAAATCAAACAAATGTCTCACGAGAACGAGAAGACCCCACTGGACCAAGTATCAGATGTTTTACTGTACAGGGAAGAACTCTCCGACGTGATACAACAGAATGAGCAGGAAAAATACAAGATATCATACAAACGAACTGAAAGCCAACTGTTGGGTGGTGATCACGATGCCACCAACGCTACTAGTGTCAAGATAGCCATTCTCAAAACCTGTTTCAATAACTTGGTCAGACCTGTTTGGGAAGGGCTTTCCATTGATGTACAGCACGAAGCTTATGAGAATCTACCATCTTTTGTACAAAATGCTCTGCCCGATCCATCTGATAAATCAGCGGTAGCTACCTTCTCATCGTCTGGGCTTGCCTTTCCACTAATGCTGGGCAACACCATCTCCAAACTTCAAAATGAAGCGGAATCACTTCAGAAGCAAAAACAGCAACTCAATGTAGATGCACTTAGATGGAAAAATTCATTGGAAAAGTTAACAGGTAAATGGGAAGAAGAAAAGATGGAACTGACCCAAAACTTTCTTGCTCTCTTCAATCAACATAAGGCACGTCATGTGGAAACACAACAGAAGCTGGCAGCTTTAACCAAGCAATCCCCTCAAAATGAACTTGCGGGAACACTAAGTAATAAAAGGTTGAAACGGGATGAAAGAGAGGCAGTACCAGATGATGAAGATAACCATGATTATGCAGATTTTGATCAAGAAATGGTAGACCGCCTGGCTGCGGGACTGGATGGGAGGAAAAAGATAGCTAAGCCAAAGGTGAAGACTGAAATGAGAGCTGAAGATATCACATCATCTATGGGTAGCACATTTCATAACCCCGTCACGGGTGTGGTGATGCTAACAGATCACAAGCGTTTGTTTGATAGTGATAGTGACGATGAGGTTTCGACTTCAAAGAAGAGGAAGGGATAAGAGTTATGTCGCTTTGACTTCCCTTATCACTAGATTTCATGAAAAGATGCTTCGAAAGGCAACAGCAATACATAGACCATATTCAAAACTAACTGCATAAGTAAAACAAATAATAATAATAATCATTGCTCTTTAATATTACGCTAATAATTCATTAAGAAAATTTAACAACCTTTCATTGCGTTGGATCCACCGCCGCTTTCTTCAGAGGAGGCTCCTTCCCTTCCTCTCTTTTATCACCAGTAACATCATCACTGTCCGCCGATACATTCCTCTCCGGACAAGGAAGCTGCTCTCCATTCTTATTCGGCTTACGGAACAATTCGACCTTAGTATCATTCTTTCCGTTGGGAGGACGCGGCGGCGGATGAAATGAGGACGGAGGCGCCTCTTCTTCTTCTCCGTTTTCTTCTATGGCGGAATGAAGACGTTTACGACTCTTTTCATTCGAGTTGTCCGGTGATATTTCGGCAGAGAGACGTTCTTCAATCGGTGGAGCAGATGTGTCGACTTTCCTATCGTCATTAGATGCAGTTTGTTGTGTGGCTGTGCCATTGTTTGATGCTGCTGATTCTTGGATTGCTGCCGCCTTGTCGTCCTGAGAAATTTCTTCGTCCTTTACCGATGCGGGGTTCATTGTTGACTCAATGCTAGTTGTTGTCATCGCAGCAGTCGCTTTTGCAGGCAATCCCATCGATTCATCTGTCGGCATCTCAAGTTGCGATATGGCATTCTCTTCTTCCTTAATAGGAGAAGAGGTTGCCTCTCCAGCAGACTCGGCTTTTGTCGTATGCGTATCTGTATGGTTGTTGTCAGAACCATCTTTCTTCTCACCCATTTCAGTCATGGCATACGCGGCCATCAGCAAAGTATTCACGGCAATGCCCGAGGGACTGTCGTCGTTGTTGAAAGACCCAGTGGCACGCGGTGGAGTTTGCTCGGGCTGTTGCTGATGTTGGGCCGCCGGATGCGATGGCTGAGGCGGCATGTTGAAGGGATAATACTGTTGATGCGGAGGTGGGTAGATTGGAGGAGGATGCCTCATGGGATGCTTATGAGGTGAATCGGGCATGGTTCGATGGTAATGATGAGGTGGCAAATAATGTGGCGGCGGTCTTTGAGGCTTGTGCGGAGATGCATGCTTGAGAAACGCCTTGAAAAAAAGGAATATGAAGACATGAGATAAACGCTCTATTCAACAACCATGGTACAAGATCTCAGGAAGTACTACTGAAACTCACCAAATTCTGCGCTGCATCTATCATCCAACCACCCTTCCCATTCACACTAGTGTACGGTCCATTTAAACCAGGCGGAACTCCACCCACGGGATAATTCTTACACCCTATACATCGGCAATTCTGCCCGCATTTAATATTGGCATTAAAGCATTCGCAATACTTTTTGAGACACTCGGATTTGCGACATTTACATCCATTCTTATGCGTGGCAACCTGCTGCTGCTGTTGTTGTAATTCCGTATCGTCCTTCTTCGACTCTTTACCCTGCTGTTGTTCTTCTGAAGCTACGAATTTACTCCGAAATGCACCGGGATTACGCTGCAATATAGTCCTCATGGCATGTCGTCGTGCATTGACGTGTTCAGAGGTGTTGTAACAGCCCTCGCATCGACACAGGGCGGAATTGCATAATGTGTTGGTCGAGAAGCATTGGCAGTAGAGTTTGAGACAACGGGATTTTTTACATGTGCAAGATACCGTGGAGGTTGTCGGTGGTGTAGGTGTTGTGATGGGCATGGGTTTGCTGGGTGAATGAATGTGTACGGTCGGTGGTGCCGTTGGTGATTTGGCATTGGTAGAGATTGGTTCGTTCTTGGCCTTGTCATCACGACTTTCGAAAGATGAAGAAGCTGTGGCTCCGTTTAATGGAAGTCTCCTGACTTCATCCTTGTTGAATTGAGGCTTGATTTGCTTTTCTAATTGAGTATGGGTTGGTTGAGACATTGAAGGTGGCGATTGATGTTGTTGATGCTGCTGCTGTGCCTGAGAATTTGGAGAAGGCACTACACTTGAATGTTGCTGTTGTTGTTGCTGCTGCTGAGAAAATCCTGCATCAGTAGTAGCAGTACCATGAACGGGAGAGTCCTTCTTCTCCTCATACTGCATTGGCTGCTGTGGAGGAGGAGCACCGTAATACGAACCATGAGGAGGCGGTTGAGGAGGAAGCCCACCCCTATAAGGATCCCCCGGATGTTGCTCTCGATATCTACCTCCTTCGTAATCGTACTCCTGTTGTGACCCGTAACTTCTCATTGGACCACCGGGATGAGCATGACCGGGAGGAGGTGGCAGAGGATGACGACGATGATGATACGATCCCTCTTGACTGTCGTCGTAACTCGAACTTTCTAATTCATGCGGTGGTCTATAGTACGGCGGATGAGGAGAGACTCCGTATCGATGGTAAGCGGGTGGTGGAGGTGGAGGACCGCCGCGTCGTTCCCTTGGCGTGGAGTGATCGTATCGATACTCATTGGGTCTGTATCCGTCGTACTCGTGATACTCTTCGTAGGATGGAGGACGATCGTGCTGCGGTTGCGAGGAGGGAAGGGGTGGATGATTGAGATTGGGAGCATAGTCGCCTTCACGATGGTAATGTTCATAGTAATTGGGGTCTTCGTAATACCTCGGAGCAGCGGGGGGATACCCCGCCGTTCCTGCCGTTGCGGATTCGGAGGAAGTGGCACGTGACGATCTGGACGAGTAGGGATTGTACCGAGCAAATTCCCGATCGGTATCATTCGTATGATAATCCTTGTAACTGTGTCCTCCTCCCCCCGCCGGTGCAGGTGGATGAGAAGGGGGAGGGTGCACGGCGGGATAGGTGCTCTCTTGCTGCGAATGAGGAGAATGGTCCTGCTGATGCGGATGATGATAGGGGTAGTAACGCGGCGGTGCGCCCTCATTGTAATAATTGTAGTTCTGAGGCGGCGGTAGTGCCGCGGGCGGTTCACCTTGATGATAAGGGGGATAATCTCGGTAGTAGTCGCCGTGGGCGGGGCCTTCTTGGTGTGGCGATGACTTTTCTTCGGTGGAGGCGGTTTGTCCCACGGTGAGGAGGGCGGCGGCGGCGTCTTCGCGTTCGTAGTCGTACGGTGGAGGGGCTGACATGATTGATATTATGATGTGTCTTGGAGATGTTGAAGATGGACCGATGTCAGACTAAATTAATTATGTGATAAATGGGGCGACGGCAGTGTAAGGGGGCTGGCTTAATTGATGCGGTTACTATTGTTGCGGTTGATGGGGGAGGGTGGTCGGTTCTCAAGCGGTGTGGTTGTTGCCAGTTCGATCTTGTGTTGAATTCAATGATTGAAGCTCGGTCGTTGGTAAAAATAAAATAAAGTGCAAGCCCACAAGCGCAAAGGAGTTGCTGCCAAGAACCATTTTGGATTTTAAACTTTTAAAGCAAATCAAATCTTTGGACGATTCCCACGTTGGAATTCCCAGGTAGGAGTGCGAAATTGGCCAAAATTGGCTACCCATCAATGGTCAACGTCGGGCGGGAAAATCCAATGCGGGATTTCTATTCTGTTTGATTTGACGTGATTGGGGCACCACACCTTCTTCCTTCTTTCTTCTTTCCCATTTCCCACACGCCAGACAACGACACGCCCGATCCATGATGCATCCAACTCCATCCAGATAATCCAAAATCCAATGCACGATGGACTCTGAGAAACAAACAATGGACATGAATCACAGCAGCAACGATCAAGCTAAAGCGCCCACAAAATGCACAACAAATGCTCAAGATCTCGCAGAGGCAGAGGCACTCCAAGTTCGATTATCCGCTCAAGAATCATCGACTACCTATAAAGATTCAGATAATAATAACAACATCTTTGTCCCAACAGTTTCCATTGATGAAGGTGCACACAAATACGTGTTAATAAAAGCAAGTACACCCAGCAACAGCGGCAGCAGTACAGTACAACACTTTGTCTTCTCCAAACAAGGCGCAGACTACCATCGTAATGTCGCAGAACATTTTATCCCAACATTACAAACTGCCGGATATTACGATATACGTATTACAGGCGGGGGACGGATACTCAAAGATTCAACAAAGAAACTTATCAATATATATGGATATTCCTATGGATTTGGTATGGCGGATCATTCATTAGCCGTGGAGGTTGTGGAGGCGAGTGGTTTGTTTGAGGGGTATACCTTGAATTGGTCGAATGATGGATACTGAAATTTTTCAGTCATAAATCAAATACTTATGAGTGATAATAATGCATGCTTATGAATATTGTGATAAGGCATGCCAATGCCGATTAAAAAAAGGTATACATAGGACAAATGACTAACTTACTCTAATTAGAGTGGCTTAGATTCACGTTTACAAACTCAGAATCAAACGCCAGAATGATGCCTCATATGAAGGACATGTCTCAACAACTTCAACTGAGTAGATCATCAGAGTGTAAATGACATGAATAAAAATATTGTTCCATCTAATAGAGATTCAGTATAGCGAATGCCTAAAGTCTAATTGAGGGCTTCTACCTCTATTTTATGCCATGCTTTTCACACCAGTGTGTCTCAATTGATCGGACTATGACTTTCGCAGAAGGACCCATCAAATCTTTGTTCCGTTTATCGTGAGCATTTTTTATGTCTTCCACATATCCAACGAACAATTGCTGGTTGAACATGATGAAATTGCAGGTCAGGTTGGGAAATGTAAGAATGTGATGGTGGTACCTACAAATACTTGATGATGAAATTGCCGCCCTTACCGTATGAGCCATCATTTCTTGGAATTGGATCTGAAATATCATGCGATCTTTCAGTGGTTGTATGAACTTATCAGGACAAAAGTCAAATGTACCGAAGGCTTCATTGAATTCACCATACTGCTGCCATGCATCCGATCTAGCGTTCAAGCCTGCCGTATATTGGGACAGATGATTCTTGATAACTCCTCTAATTTTACACAGTGTGAGGCTTTCTTTACGAGATGCTCCGTGCATAAAAAATGATTGAAAGGAGCGTAGATTTGAGGAAGGATGTCTGGAGTACTCTTCGAGTCGTTTCTGGTAAAGTTGAAGCTCCGGTCTATCATGAAACAGTCAGTACAAGTTAGTAATGTGGAGGTTTACGCGCATAAAATGAAAATGAAGGCAGCAGTATTGCACACTTACATTGCCTGGAACGACCTTCTCAACATTTCTGATGTGCCCTTCTCTCTGGTCACGATGAGCTTTCCCGTTACTAAGTTCACAATGCTGAGTCCGTTCGACATAGCTTCTCTCACACTAGTATCACGAACGATATCTTGAACACGCCTGCTGTTTTCCACGATGGTTCCAGCAATAAAAGGAACAGGGGAACTCACAAAATCTAACATTTCTCGTGGAAGCAATGGCATGAATGCACTAGCCCATTTGTATGGATCTAGCAGCTCCAATAAAGCAGTAGCGCAGCTCGTGACTTCTTCTGTTCTTAATCCAACCACAAGGACAGACCTCTCCAGTAACAGAAGTTTTAATAGAATCATTACGCCAGAGTCTTTGATACCGAGAAGAAGCCTAGATACTCCCCATTCACTAGAAATCAAGGGTAGAGGGAGAGGGAGAGAAATGGCATCGAAGCCTCTAAGTGAAAGGTCCATGACAAATCTACGATGAGGGGTTTGGATATGTGCCAGTTCTGATCTCGGATATGACACTCTTTTTTGGCTGGGATCAAGCATGAGACTTGTCTGAAATGCCGAAAGCACAGCATGTCTATTCTGGGCTATAATGTTGTTTTTCGTGTCTTCTCCTTTTGGTTGATTTACATTCTCATCGAATTGCAAACTTCGTCTTTTGCTTAGTATGTGCATGTCATCTTTATCTTTCATCTGTGGTGACAAAGTGTAGTATGATGTGAAGTGATAGAACTGAAGGACCACAACAGCAAATACGTCCTTCTTACCAATCTCTCCATGTTGATCAAATTTTGTAACCCACAGAAGATAAGGCTTTGGTCCTGCAATGATGTTCCTGTAATGACATAGCTTTTCTCGACAATGCAAATATCGCCATCATCTTTGGCGTCTATCATTGCTTGATACGCCTCACAACCGAGACGGCGTGCGTACTTGGAAATAGGTGAGGAATAGACTGGTGCTGGTTCAATGATTTCATCTGTTGACTCGTCAATTTCAAAGTCCATGCCACCACTGTAGGAGGAAGACATCTCTCGGGAGCTCATTCCGGTCTTTGAAATCATTCGTTCCATTGCTTCGCGGATACTCGCATTCATTGAGTTACTCTTTTTGTCAAGTCGTGCAGTCGAAGTGCGCTTTGTAGTCGAAGCGCGTCTTGTAGACGAAGTGCGTGTAGAAACTGCTCGACGAAAGTCAGACAGCTTCGCATTCAACCAGCGAGATATGACAACTCTAGCTCTTCTACGGTGACGATGCAAATCAAGGTATCGACAAATCTTCTGAGCATGTCTACCAGTAAGCTCTTCGAATATTGTTATAGCGAGACCGTGGCTGAGACTACCCTGGACATCAGTAAACTTGAATAATAGTATCAAGTACATTGAGACTCGAAGAGGAAAAATGGAACACAATGGTAAATGTTCAGGTAGTAACTTACTCCTTGCAGCTGGTAGTGGTCGCCATCTGGACCTAGCCAGCCTAATCTTTTGGCCCCAGCGGCTGCACATCTTGGAATAAGACGAAGGCTTAGTCCATTTGAGAAGCAGAACGCGGCGAGTGCCTCGGAATCAATAATTGAGCTATCGTGTGATGATGGGAATTGATCCATTGAAACAACATTTTTTGTTAAGAATGGGTCAAGATAATTTGTTCCCCTGTCATAAATGTCGGTTTCTTCGAATGATATTTGGTCTACGCCCAATAGTGTGAATTGTTGAAAAGATTGTTGCCTTGGTTCTTTAGAATCGCGTTTATTAGACGGCAAAGAAAGATTTATTAGTTGCATAACGTCCCCAAAGCGACCACCTGAGGAGACTGAGGATTCATCCTCTATGAATGATCTTGAAGTAACACCAACTCCCAAGGTCGTGTTTCTAGTTGAATCATTCCCTTCCGATACATTAGAGGTCTTTGACCAACGTTCGTTTTGTTTTATAACACGGAGCATTGACATGCGAACTGCATCGTTTTGTCGGTCTTCCTTGGACTCTTGGCCAATGATTTCCAAAAGCTTTTGGTGATGGCGATTACCTTGTCCCAGTGAGTAGCTTATTCTCGTCTTCGAGTTGTGGTGGTCTGATAGAATTGAGGATTGTCTTGTAGGATTTCTTGGTGCTTTTGTTTTCTGAGCGCTTCCAGAACTTGTAAGTTTGGGTGACTTGGTTCCCTATTGCGTTCAGCGAGGTAGATGTTACTTGAGGCACTACTTTCTAGTATGAATCATCACATTCTACTTACCGTGGACTCTTTCTGAAGGACCGAATCTGTCTTAGGCTGGAGTGGAGCTTTTAGTTTTTTTTCGAGATGTGCATCCCAGTCAAACCCATCGTACCATCGATGTTGCATCACTGCTCCGCCACCGCCTAGTGTTCGGCCAAGACGCTTTGACTTGGATATGTTCAGCAACTTTTTAATCAAATCCGTGAGGTTGGCTGAAAAATACTTTGGGACATCGACATGTCCCGAGACTATTTGCTTATAAACTTCCATTGGATTATTTGACCTAAACGGTTCCTTGCCTGATGTCATCTCAAACAAAAATACGCCAAAGGCCCAGTAGTCTATGTATTGAATCAGAGTAAGCAATGGGTGTGTTCTTGTGATATTCGGAGAAAGAAGAATAAAATGCAAGACGAAATGAAATACATACCTACAGACCAATCGTGCCCGTCGTTCAAAACTATTTCAGGTGCGAGATAAGCAGGAGTTCCACACAGTGTCCATGTTTTGCCACCTTCAATAACCTATTATGGAAGAAAAAGAGCTGATGGTTGAGTCCAAAGCTAGGGGGGAAATTTACGATGAATATTGCATGGTCTAACCTTAGCAAGCCCAAAATCAACAACCTTTACATACCCAACTGAATCCATCACCAGATTTTCGGGCTTGAGATCGCGATATGCTATCTTCATTGAATGCATGTGACAAAACGCAAACAACACGGAAGCTGAATAGAATCTGCCCCAAGATTCGGGAAACCTCTTCTCTTCTCTCAGTCGCTTACATAGCTCTCCTCCAGTGAGTGCCTCTAGGAGAAAATACAGGTATTTATCATCTTCCATTTCGCAATAGAATTTATTGATGAACGGGTGATCTAGGCTTGACATGATATTCTTTTCATTAGACATGTGCACTTCAAGTCCACTCTCTTTTAGGTTTTGCTTTGGTATGCATTTCAAGGCAAAATGACTGTCGGATTTGAGCCCTTTTATCGGTCTCTTTAGCTTGGCAAGTTGCACCCGTCCAAAAGCACCAACCCCCAAAACTTTGATTATATCCATGTCCTGAATTCCAATTCTAGATGAAATTGACTCATTAGCGACGGTAAAGGTCAGTTAAAACATTATTTTGGTTGTGGGTGATACTTACTCTAGCTTCGGTTGTATAAGCTTGGAATCGGCTGAATCTTCATCGCAGGTTGACAATCTGCTCTTGTAATTTGTTTTCACAAGAGACTCGAGATCGCCAAGGAGTAAGATAAAGTCATGTCTCATCAAGAGTTGACACGTTACATCTGTTTTAGCTATACATGTTGCTGCTCTAGGAGCATTGGAGAGTAACGCCATCTCGCCAAAAAAATCCCCAGCAATTAAAGTAGCTACTGGTTCCTCGCCTTTTGCTTCAATGAAGATATCTACACTACCCGAGTCGATCATGTAAAAAATATCTCCGGGTTCGCCCTCTTTTACAATCACTTCGCCAGATTTGTATGATTCAGTTATTGCAGCGAGCGCTAGGGTGTCTATTTCAGATTCACTCAGAACTTCACTGAAAGATTTACCATTGATTTGAACCTTGTGAGAATAGAGATAATATGATATGAGAAACAAGGACATAAACATCAATGATGTTACAAAATCATGTCTTACCTTCTTCAGGGATTCAATCTTAGTTTCTAAACGCTTTCTTTTGTGTTGGCCTGTAATGGCACGAAATGCTGTGCGACCAATAAACCACAATTTACAGAATCGTCGGGCGCGAAGAGTGGCTGATCTGGGGCAACCATATAGTAAAGCAATTTCTCCAAATGAAATGGTCCCTGACAGAGTTGTTTTATGAATACCTTCTTCGGCAACATCAACAATACCGTCTTCCATTACATAGAACGCGTCACCGTCATCACCTTGGCGAATAATTGTAGAACCTGCAGATGCCTCCATATATTCAAAGACGTCGACTAAGTCATCCAACTCCTCGTCTGAGCAAGCTTTGAACAGAATGTTGCTGATTATAGAATCACGAATTAGCTGCTTCACCTTTTCTGTTTTGTGAATGACTTTCTTCACATAATCTGAAGTGTCTTGACGACTGAGGATGGCCACACGTCCCTCGTCTTTTTCTTCATCTTGATCTAATCTTTGAGAAACTTTGATGAGGGTAGGTAGTGAGTTTGAGCCTGTGATTAAAGGCATTGGAATGTGGGGGGAACTTACGTGTTCTAACATATGGTTCTTTCTTAAATTCTTTTGCCATTGATTTTGCATGCTGCCCAATAAGGGCATTTTTTCGGGATGCAACAGCTTTCGGCATATCTATTTCAGGATCTATATCTGCATGAAATGTATCATCATCTTCAAAATCGGTTGAGGTTTCTCTCGATGCCATCGATACTTTTGATGCAAAAGATGTTTTCACTAAATCGATTTCTGATTGTGAATCTCTAATTGATTGTGAATCTCTCATTAGCGCCATTGACTCTGAGTCCTTGCTGCCCTCTTCTATAATATCAAGGTCAGTAGATCTGCGTTTTGTTTCTGATATATTAAATATTTGCTCATATTCTTCCCCAATACCTTCGGAGTCTGAAATGTGTATTTCGACTTTCTTTGGTCGCGGGAATTCACCTGCTGGCTTCTGCATTGTGATTATATCTTGCGGTAATTCGGTTATTCCACTAGATGACTGCGATTGCTCAGGTGATTGGGGTTGCCTGTCGGATGTCCGCTTTGATGTCACATTGTAAAATGATTTGGGAAATGATGCACTTGAATTGTTGCTACCAGATGCAGGACTAATGAACTCATGCTCAACAGAAATATTTCTTGGTGGACCCTGCGAGGCATTGTCCTCTTCCTTATGATTGTAAAAATTGACGGCTGTTGGGAAGGGAGACACTTCTTTTTTATTGCTGTGATGTATACGATGACCTTCAATCTCCAGTTCGGTAGGCAGATCGTCGTAGTCAACATTAGGCACATGTCGATAAACTCGTCCGCATACTTCAGTATGTGAGCTACTCTTGTGCACTTGATTTTGACCTTCTCTTTCCGAATCACTTAATAGATCGTGCATTAAAACAACTGCATCCTCCGATGCCATGCTCACAAAACTCATATCGCAGCTCGTTGTCGAGCTGCCACTTTGGTCTCCCCGGCTATTTCGTCTCCTCCCTGGTCTTCTAACGCTCCTCCCGTCCAAGACTTTTGTGTTGATCGAGAAAATAGCTTCTTGAGTTGGTTCGATTGGTTCTGGAAGGGGTGTTTCTACGGTGTCATCAAAAGGTTGCTCAATCAAATTCGTTATTATGTCTGAGAGCAATTTCTGATGATCCCCATTGTGATGCTGCGGATCATTCCCACTCGAGCCATTTGACAGAATCCCCTCTTTCGCCTCTGGCATTGCCTCTTGGGGCAATTTTATCGCACTGCCATGTGAGGAAGATGATCCAGCATCGCCACCAAATCCACAGATTAAAGTATTGTCTGCGGATTTGCGTGTATTATCATAATCACGGCTATCACCTGATTCTTCTGTTGGACTGTGCCGAGTTCCAAAGCCGCAGATAAGGTCGTCCCCGTCGCCGTTTGTATCGGATTCGTCATCCATGTTGTTGGTTTTAGGTTGTTCCTTCTTTGTGATGGATGTTCATCAGAAACACCAAGCATCACCGCACAGCATAGATTGATACAACTACAGCACCTAACACCTCTAGAGATAACACTACACTCCCCTCCCTCAACTTTTTTTTTGACAGAAAGAATGTAGAGAAACAAAGAAACAAAGAAACAATATCATAGTTCTTTTCGGCTCTATCTTGCTCCTTCTGAATCTTGCTATGCGAACCCAATCTCCCCCCGGTTCTATCTCTCTCTTTTAAACCGCTCTCGCAGGGTTTGCTACCCGAGAAATTTCACTCCTCGGGTAGGTACCCGGAGGTACCCGGGTATGGCGCGCAGACCAAGTATGGTAGTGGGCCATACCATAGACCATAGAAGATAGAAGGCCACAGATAAGGCAGGAAAGGATGAACATAACATGAACATCCCAATAATATCGAAACAAATTCTGGGAGTCATCATTCAGTTCCCGTTAGGAATTATTGTAGCCGCTTTAATAGAACGAATATGCCGCAGCAGGTTACCATATGCAAGATTGCGAAATATCTGTGTTAAAGCCGTTGCTGCCCATGTCCTCATAATCCATTTGAGTATTGATACGGAGTATTCCTTGGGATATCTGTTCTCATCACTTAGGATTCTACTTCTTGTGAGTGGAATTATGATAGGTACAGCACTCCAGCCGGTGGGATTAACTGGCGGTATAGCAACGGGGAAATCTACAGTCTCGAGTCTTTTTACACAACAAGGTCAAGGGGATCACGAAACTGATTTTATAATTATTGACATTGATGGAATTGCTCACGACATTTTGCTTCCAGAGAAATTAGGTCGGGAATCGGTGTATCATCGACTAGTTTCAGAGTTTGGTTCCGAGATTCTACAAGACAACAATGATGTAACATCGTGTAACCCGTTGATAGACCGAAGGAAATTGGGAGATATTGTATTTCGTGATCGTTTGAAGAGGAAGAAACTCAATTCAATCACACACCCAAAGATCATCAAAATCATGATGCAACAGATCCTGTCCGAGGGACTCAATTTCAATAATCAGAAAAGACGGGTAGTTTGCGCTGACATCCCTCTACTCTTTGAGGGAGGGCTTCCCATGCGCATGCTTTTTGGCACAGTCGTAGTCATAACTTGCAATTCAGAATTGCAGCTAGAGCGATTACAGAAACGTAACACCGATTTAACAATTGATCAATGCCGTCAGCGTATTGCAAGTCAAATACCAGTGGAGGAAAAAGCACGCAAGGCCCATTTCGTAATTAGGAATGATGGTAATATGAAAGACTTGAAGAGCGAGGTATCACGTGTGAAAAAGGAGTTGGCTGATGTCGTTACCGGAAAACAGCGTGGAATCGAACTTTATTGGCTGATACTTGCTTCTTGGGTGTTCCAATCTTTACTCAAACAGTCGAGTTGGAAATTGAAGCAGTAAGACAATAAATATTGTACACACGAGAATCTAATTATGAACCAGTCTGAAAGGGCGTACCTTCCTTGCTTGGTTGACTTGGGGGCCACCAGCCCGCACCTCCGACCAAAGATTTGATCAATTCATCTGGATCTGGCTCTCCACCACTGTCATTGATCTCTTTGGCTTTTCTGTATTCGGCGAGATGATTTGTATCCACAACCATGGCAAAGCGATGATCTTCTATCATTTTTCCGTGGATATCTGGCCGTCCCAAAGCATCAGACATTGCTTTCAGTGAATCATAAAGAGCCTTTTGTTGCTCCTCGACTGTATTGTAGCTAGTAGCTCGATACTTGACGCAAAGTGGCGAATGTTCCCATCGTCAATGTTATCAAGCATACTCTTGAGAGAGGTCCCACCAATATTGATGACACGCAGCTGAGCACCAATGAATCGAGCCAGCTTCCCCATGACATTTATTGAATACGCATGAGGAAAATGAAGTTGTGTAGAACTGGCCATTTGATACAGTAGGCGGAGTGAATGTATGAAAATCACTGCAGTAATCATTATACCGTTTGCCTTTGCAGGCACAAGTAGAGCACATGACGGCTGCTGACTTGTTGTCGCTGGTTGGAAGAGTCGATTTGTACTGAACTTTGACTTCTTTTGAATCATAAGCGCAATGAGCGGAGCACCAAAGACGGAAGCAGTAGCGACAGATGAAGATCTGTTCTGTTAAGACTTCTGCGTGTGAGACTGTCATCTGCGTGTTGGCGGAAGAAACTAGCCTCCCTTTGGCCTCCCTGATTGAATTTCTTGCAAAATTCAACAGGGTGGCTAGTTGAAGTTGTTGCTGTTGGTTTCGACCAACACTGACTGGCTTCTGCCACTGCAAGTAAAACCACGTGCTTGGCTGAAGCTTGAGCTGTTTCAGAAGTACCCTCGGAGTGAAATTATTTTATTTTAAAATGAAACAGCAAAGGCAAGTTTCAACGTTTTTTTTCTCTCACGGAAGCTTCAAGCCTCTGTGACACCACTTCACTATGAGCGATTAACAACTGGTTCAAATCAAATTGCTTGTTGATAGTCGACAATGACGGGCGGCGACGAA
>JALLPH010000564.1:0-20447 GCA_036939855.1 Cyclotella choctawhatcheeana
TCGCCCCCAAACCCGTAAAACCACTAGTTAATTTGTACGGTGATATGAGGGGGCAACTGGGGGGCTGCGTCCCCAATTGGCAGAAATTGCGCCCCCTATACCGAAAGGCCTAATGGCTGTGGAGGTCTCTCAGAGTAGTAGGCAGTGAAAACTGGATATTGGATGCTATCGAGGCAGGCACGTGCCTGGCAGTTGCAGATGGCTCATACATCAAAGAGATCACCAGAGATGCATGCTCCAGTGGATTTGTTCTAGAGTGTACGGAAGGGAGAGGGCGGCTGATAGGTAGTTTTCCGGAGGCATCCAAGGACGCATGTGCTTATAGAGGAGAGCTGTTGGGTCTACTGGCCATCCATTTGATTCTTCTAGCAGCTAACAAGTTGAGGCCAGATCTTCAAGGCAAGGTGGAGATAGTCTCGGACTGCTTGGGCGCATTATCAAGGATCACAACGTTGCCGGAAAACAGAATCCCGAGTGGCTGTAAACACTCCGATATACTCAAGGTCATAATGATCCATTGTCGGCAATTTACATTCGTGACAGAGTATACCCACGTTGACGCTCACCAGGATGAGAAGGAGATTTACGTTAATCTCACTAGGAAGTCGCAGCTAAATTGTTGCATGGACTCACTCGCGAAGAAAGTTATTTGGCTACTGATGGGAGAAGAACTACCAGCACAGGAGATGCTTCCCCTGGAGCCGGTTGCGGTGTTTGTTGGGAGAGAGAAGATGACTTCAGGCTCAGAGGATAATATACGATATTGGTGCCATAGACAGCTAGCGAAGGAAACTATGGCGCACAAGAAAGTGAAAGTATTTGATGAGACACAGTTTGAAGAGGTACACTGGAGATCGTGCTATGGAGCATTGGTTGCGGCCCCGCGGATGTTTCAGATTTGGGCCTGTAAACAAGCAATGGGTGTAGCTGGAACGAATGAAATGCAAGCGAGGTACACCCCAGGGCATGACAAACGCTGCCCAAGCTGCAACGACGCTATCGAAACATGCGGGCATGTACTCACGTGTGAGGAGGAGGGCAGGGTGGATATACTTCACAAGTCAATAGATTTGCTGGAGCGGTGGATGGATGACAACGACACTGACGAGAAGCTGCGGGACGTGTTGATAGCCTATGCACACGGCAGAGGCGGCACAAGGGTTCTAGAGTTAGTGCCACGGCGGAACAGGGTTCTATGGATTGCATCGGGTGGAGGAGGTTTATGGAAGGAATGATCTCCAAGGAGATAGTAAAGATTCAGGAGGAGTATCTGTCTCAGAGTGAGAGTAGACTTTCTATTCGCAAGTGGTCAGAGGGACTGGTGATCAAGCTGCTAGAAATCACGCACGGGCAGTGGCTTTACAGAAATGTGCAGGTCCACGATTTTAAGACAGGTGATTTGGCATCGAAACGGAAGGAAGAACTTCGGAAAGCTCTTGAGGATCAGATTGAATTGGGAGAGGAAGGGCTGGCAAAGGAAGACGAGTACCTCTTAGACATCAACCTAGACGACTTAGACGACTCATCGGGGGAGGATCAAGCTATTTGGCTGCTGGCACTAAAAGCGGCACGAGAAGCACATCGCCTCAGGGACAGAAACGCAGCACCAGCTTCAGAGGCGCCTGACTGAGCGGCATATATTTTTCCTGCAGAGCAGGAACTAAAGACAAGATGTCTTTACTACCTGAGAGTAATCTCAGAAGGAGAGAGCCGCTCTCTCAGGTGGCCACTGGCTGCGACGCTGTTAGTTTTAGACCCTCGGCGTATGAAGACTCCCGTTTGTGGTTAAAGTGTCTAGGTAGTAGAGATAATGAGTACCTAATTTACTATGTTGTTCTGTTCTGTTCTGTAGCAGTCCACTGTAGTGCATAGGTAATCGTAAAATGAAAATGAGGGGGTCAAGACAGTGTTGGTATAAGGGGGAGCATCTCAACCCCCCATTTGGCTCGATATCGCCACAAGGACTGTTCTTTTATTCAGTCACACTCTGTTCCGTTGTTTTGTTGAACGGACTTTGGACGGACCTGGCAACTGAAAACGGACTTTGGATGGAGATACGATAGTGAAATTTTCAGGCCAAATTAGTGTGGATAGTGGGCGACTAGTTTCTTCCTGTGCACCCCCTACTAAAAAATAAAAATCATGTCTATTTTGGGGGATATGGGGGGGGGGCATTTTTAAAACAATGTCAGAGTGATTTAGGAGAGAGAAAAGGGGGTGGTGAGCCAAAAAAAAATGACAGTGTTTTGGTCAGGATCAGAGAGTTAAGGATACATTTTGCATAATTATGTGTTTTTACTTTGATTCACAAGGATAATGAGAATAAATATCTTGGTTTTTCAATATGGTCGATCCCGACTAGAGTCCCAGTCAGGTCAAAGAGCAAAGAGTTCAACTAGTTCAACACAAGCAAAACACAAAAAAAGCAAAACGGAGACGGAAATGCACCTTCAGAATCTCTAACAACGACGTGCCGAGGAGGTGCCGCTTTTCTTTTTTCATCACCCTAAACAAAGTAGTAAATATCAAAGCAACAAAACAGAGGGGGAGGTAAGGTTTTATTTAGACGTGCCTGACAATAATATTTGTTTGTAGATGATACACCCCCTCTCCCGATTTATCATGACTGTCATTGTTTTTATTTTTTGATGTGTGTGTAGTGTGCTTGCCTGGTAAATAAAAAGCAGTTTGTATGAATGAATTGAAGATCAGGAAGATGGAATTTAAAACTGTCAGCTTATTATCTATTGCTTCATCATCTGTAAAGCCTCCTCTCAGCATTTATTATTATTTTTTTTTTCTGCTGTCTAGTATAACCGCCTGAACACGAAACAGATTTTAATCATCACAATTTTTGAATGAGAGAGTAAAAACACCAATTTTACAATGGACGGATCCATCAATAACAATAACAACAATGGCAATAACTATTGTCCACCCGTCAGTAATAGCGATGACAGCGGCCGTTATCATCATCATCATCATCGCTTGAGTGATAATTCGCATTATCAATCGTACACTGATGCCAATGTCAATGCACAGCCGTTCTCATCGCATGCTAATCAGAATGCATCATCGTATAAATACGGATTATCGTACGAACCCTACAATAATAATAATAACAATCGGAGAGGAGACGAGCACACGGGGATGAGACAGCAACATCATCCACCGCAGTCACAGCAGTATTTTAATCATCATCAATCGTACCATGACGCGTCAAATTCCAACAATGAGGAGTATTATTCTTCGTATCCTAATCCTAATCGTTACACTAATAACAATAACGGCGGGATGATGATGAATGCTACCAATTGCAATCGAATGAATTCACACGAAAGCAGTTATAATTATAATTATGATTCTCCGTATGGAAGTGGGGGAGGGAATAATGGGGTTAATATTGTGGATAGACAACGGTATGATCGTGATCAACGGCTACGTCAGCAGCAAGAGCTACAGCAGCAACAACAGTTACATCATCATCAGCAACAACAGCAGGTTGATTCTTTCCATTATTACAATAACAGTCGAGACGCCGTGTCCAACAATACTACCAATAATTCGACCATCAACCAAAGAAGGGATTCATCGAATAGTGGCATTAATACCAGCACAGTGGCATCCTCTCAGAGTAAATCAAGTGTCGGTCTGTCAGAAGAAGCGAAACGGTACCTATCAAGATGGATAAACTTGCACAGATCACATCCTTTCCCCGACAAAGGAGAAAAGGATAAGATGCTGAAGGATTTGGGCTTGGGACCGAGTGATCTCCGTAAATTAGACGGATGGTTTTCTCGTGCAAGGAAAAAGTTGAAAGAATGCACAGTCACGCCGCGGGTTGTTCAAGCCCCAGTTCAGACAACAACCTCGGATAAGAGTCAGATCTCACCGTTAGACGTTGAACTATATTTAAAGGCTTGGATGTCTCGTCCGGAAAATATGATTGACGGTAAACCCAACCTCAGCCCGAATGTTGAAATACGAGACAAGATGAGCGCCGAGTCGGGGATTGAATCGCGGAGAATCGAATCGTGGTTTTACCGCCTACGGAAGAAAGTTAAGAAGCAGGACACTACAACAACAAATGGAATATCTCTGCACCCGAACCAAAAAGTCTCGGCAATGACGTCCTCTACCATTACTGGTCCAAGCAATAATGCTACATTTATACCAGCTGCAGGTCCACGCAGTGCCACAACTATCCAAGCAGCTGCTGGTCCAAACAGCATCACATCGAATTCAGCACTAGCTGCTACAGGTCCAAACAACGTTACATCTAAGCAAGCAGCTCAAGTACAAGGACACAGCACCCAAACGAATCAAATGAATCAATCTACCGCAACAGCAGCTTCATCGGGTAGTGGTAGCACTAATACCAGCAATATTATCCACGGTGTTTACTACAATCAAGGAGGAGGAGATTCTTCAACACAACATCCTAATAATAACAACAACCAATACTGTGGTTTCATCGCTACACAGCAGAAGAATACGGTTGGTAATCATAATAATTTCGGGGGGACGGCATTGCAACATTATAACTACATGGTCCATCCGAAGAATGGCAGTGGTGTAGGTGGTGGTAACAATAATGCAACATTGAGTCGTGGTAGTAATAGCAGTAGTATGGCACCTTCTTCTTCCCCCGTCGTGACGTCCTATTCGAAAAATGCTGCATTGTCATGGCAACAACAAAATAATGGTGGCAGTATGGCTCAAACGAATGCCGGTGGTGATGGTGGTGCAATAACAACAACAAGTCATCATGATGGGAGAAACAATGGTGGCGTCCCATCCTCTTCTTCCCCCTTCATGACAGCTTCGAATAATGCCACTGCATTGCAACAGTTGCAACAATTGAATTACATGATTCAGAATAAAATCAACAATGCAAGAGAAGAAGGGGGGCGCGCATTATCATCATCCAATTATGATCCATTATCTTCGAATCATAATGTTCCAATCAATGACGGCACAACAAAAGCTTCAAATAATACCTCGCAAGGTAACGACAACGGTCATCTCCCATCCGACCAAATTGCAGTATTGAGTCAGATTATGAACAATAATAATAACAATGACCAATTGTTATCGAATTATGCCAAGGCTTGTTCGACAATCAATACAGCATCATCGGCAATATCCATGACAAATCACGCGAGTTATTTGAGCGGCAACAACAACAATAACAACAACTCACAGTCATTATTCATGCAACAATCGAAGAGCGGTACTTCCATAATGCCACAGAGTGTCTTGACAATGAACCCAAAGGATAATGCTGTAGACACGGCAAATAAGACGGCTGTCACGACGTTGAGTAACAGTTTACAGACGCCAAAAAATGCTGCCATTAAGAATAAGAAAATCTCTCCTGCCGGCACTACCAAACCTTGCACCAGTAGGACTGGCACTGCAAAACAGACACATGGTAGTTCAAGCCCGATCAAGTATCCCGGACAACATTCCGTTTCAAAGCCAGGCACTACTGCTACTACTGCTCCCGCAACTAGTATCAAACCCTTCAAATATAAATCACCAAAATCACTCGTCCCCTCCCGTAAACGCATCGAACTACCCGCCGAATTCCCCCCACATCACGCCTACCGTGCAACAGCTGCCTATTCCCTCCTTCGGACCCTATCGAAGGAATTACGATTGTCGCCATTTACATTGCAATCCTTTCTATCGGCGTTGATGCTACCGATACCGTCTCGTTTGTTGGGCGAGGTACATGTCCGTGTTATGAGAGTCTTGTTTGCACATGTTGATATGGGGAGTTATGCCAAGCATGGGAGAGGGGAGGGATCATTGTTTCTCAAGAGGATTGTTAGACGGGGTAAATCGATTGAAAAGGGAGGAGACAGCAATGACGAGAAAGCAGCGGGGACGGATGATGTCGTTGAAGAGTTTGTTAGGGCCAAGAGTTGTGACAACTTGTTTTACATGGACTATTTGACATGGCCTTTATTCTATGAAGATTATGCCGTTGCAACCGAAGAAAAGTTCTTGAATGATTTGGACGATAAGGAAGAGTTTATTGATATTCGATCCATTGCAATGACGTCCGTTGATCCATATCCAAGTAGTGTGAATGAGCCGAGTTTGCATGTCAATAAAGCTGCTATTCCTTCGTATCCCGGTGAAGGTTGGATCGATCGTTGTCCCGTGGGCCCGTTCGGTCGTCGTAATCCAGCCAATGGCCGATTCGTTTGCTGTCCGTTTCATATTCATGCCGCTATCAATAAATACCGGCAGCAATACACTGTGGCATCGAAGACTGCCCCGCTGCCGAAGAAACGAAAACGGTCCAACACACCCAAGGCTAAGAAACAATATGCATCTGATGGCTCATCATCTGATTCTAGTATTGACTCTGACAGCGATGAAGACTTTGTGAGTAAATCAAAGAAATCCAAGGGTACTGGTAAACGAGGACGACCTCGTAAGTATCCAAAAGTTGATTCCAACAATCCAGTGAATAGGGTAAACACCGTTACGAGTGCCCAATCTTCGTCACAATTGCCAATGCCTGCTGGAATGCCCCAAGCCCCAATGCCATCTCCAACGGTGATGCCTCATCCTTTCAGTAAACCCCATATCCAAATTCAACCAATTTTGGTGCCTCCTATCCCACCTCATCCCTCAGATTTGAATGCAATGGCGGTGTCTAATGACACCAATGAGACAATTGCAAGGTACTTCTTAGAAGGTGATCTCTTCAAAGCATCCGTAAACAGCAGCAGCCCCAAATCTGATGAAAGTACCAACGATAAAAATGATGAAATCATTGAGTCCGTCAAAGAAACAGGAAACGATTATATTGAGGATTTGAAGCACATGGCCCCGATCAAACAATTACACCGAGGCATTCCGTACCACCATTTGTCCATCGAGATGAAATTGATTATGATAGAATTTTTACTTGATGAGCTACTTGACGTTGAGGACATATCCAAAGAACTCACTTTGCGCCGCCAACTGGCGGATACACACCAGCAACTGTATGGGGAGGTTCCACAGAAGAGTGAATTCGACGAGCTGGTCAATGCAGATGAATGTTTGGTGTGTGGTGTAGAAGGAGATTTGCTGTGCTGTGATGCTTGCCCGGCGTCTTTTCATAAAACGTGCATTGGAATGACGCCACACGCTAAGCTACCTGAAGGAAAATGGTGGTGTCCAGAATGTCGAATCCCAGACGCTTCCCGGATGGGGCCTATCCAAGCCGAAAATAGACCCCTAATTGGCTGGTTTACTCTAAATGAACTTAGAGAGGAGTCTAGCTCAAATGAAATTCCACCTCCAGGATACGGGGGCGTGCAGTACCTGTCAAATATTCCAGGTCAAACAATGGGACAATCATTACTTGGATTTCCTCAGCCATTAGTAAACATCAATAATGTGCAGGATTTGTCAAAAAAGATTCCAGTTGATGATGTCGAGTTTCTTGTTACAGCTGGAAAAGTATTTGCTCGTCACCGACAGACTCAAACAAGATTCGATCCACTCAATCCATTTTCTACTAAAACTGATTCTTTGGGCTTGTTGAAAGAGGAGCAATCATTTCCCCATTCTAAGGATCCTGTGCAGCCTTTGACGCCTTCTGAAGTAATTGAATTACTCAAATTGATTGGACCAGAGAAGTGTCTCAAACTGCCTTGGCGACGGCTAATATTCAACCCGACTAAAGCGTTCTTGGGCGACAACATTGTTGCTCCAGCAAACTCCCCCTTACAGGATTTGATACAGCACCAACAAGAAGCTAGAAGGTATATCACAAACCACCCAGACACGGGCAATCCACTCGACTTCGACAACAAGTATCGAAAAGCTCCACCAATTCCCAAAGTAAAGGAGCAACTTGGTCAATTTGTCCTTCCTTCAGTCTTACCTGACTTATTTGCCGTTACGCCAAAGGTGGCTTCGCAATTCGGAGTGAAGTTGTGGAATAAGCTATCACTCAACTCGGTCATGGCAAGGAATAAAGTTGATATTGTACTGCTCCAAGATGTCGCTCAGTCAGTCCGAGACCAGCTATTCAAGATTGGAAAACTGTTATACGATTCATGCCTGCTTGACTATCGATGGGTCACACTAGATAGCTGGAAATCTATGGTTCGTCAAGCCAAATCGTTTTCGGAACTATCGGGTTTGTTAGTTAGACTTATCGATGCTTGTAGCCCGAGGGCATTTCAACATGAATGGTATTCAGTAAGAGAAAATGAAAACTTGGAAGAGACTGCTAGATTGTCGAGCAACGATAATTATGCAAGTATACCTGAGGGCTGGACTGCTGAAAATGAATTAAGACTGCGAAAATGGCAACGGTGCTCAAGAGGTCAGTCACTTGTGCATTTGGGTTGCTTCATCTTCTCTAACTCTGTATCTCAGTCAGTAGTAATCCTTTGTTCTGTAGCCAATGCGCTGTCACTCCTCATTTCCGAAGAAGGAATGAGAGATGTTCTGAATAGCATTGGAGGTAGAACGAAAAGGGGAAAGATGATGACACTCATTGATGAAACAACAACGCAGAGTGATGCAGTAGATGCTAGGGAACAGATTAGGTCTACTGATCTAGAGCTTACTAACAAGGACAACAATATTAAAATGACTAAACCTTCTGACGATGCCGATTCGCCAATAACAGTTCACAAAGCTCCAAACCCAAATGGTGCTGTCACGGTGGCAACAGCTTCAACTTCATGCCCTTTAGAAGTGTCTACGGTTGGAATTATTGCCGAACCAAACTCAGATCCCGTCGTGCTAAAATCTAATGGTGTTATATCCCCATCCGTGAACGAGTCTCTAGAAAGTCCAGTAGCTGAATCTTTCGAAGGTGCTACAACTGTTTCTGAAGCAAAAGAAGGCACACCACCCAAATCAAAGAATAAGAAAAAGAGACGCACAACACGTAGCCTATCTCCCGCCCCGAACAACAAAAAGCGCTGCTCTGAACGTCTTAATGTACTTCGAAGAGAGATTGAAGCGCTTCTTGGTATTGGTACATGCGAATCCAACAATCGAATAGAAAGAGAAATACACAAACTTAAGCTGGATTTGCTGGAAAAGATTGTTACAGAAACGAATGAAACGACTTCCTATTTCTTCGCCATAGCAGGCAAAAAAATGTTTGAACCAGAAGGAACAATGCAAACCCAGACTGTCAAATACCTTGCCAGAAATGCTGGGTCTGTCAGAGCACCTTTCATTGCATACGAGACACCTTTTGAAGTGGGTGAATCTACTACCTGTCATTACTGGAGAAAGATGACAATAAATGCATCTACTTTTGAGCAGTTTATGCTGAGTCTCAAGTTTGTAAACGAGCACATCGACAAATCGGTGAGATCTTTGCAGCACATTTGAAAATGGCCTTGGGATTTCGGATCTCTCAATTTCCTTTTCCTTTTTTCAGATTACGGGGTCATCCACCTCGATTGTCAACAAAATATCAAAACCAGAGCCTGCTACTATTGCTTCGGTTATTCGCTGTGAACATATTGATCAAATTACGGGAACCAAAGAATATTTTGTTGTAAACACAAATAAGAATCAAGGTAGATGGCAGTACGAAGTCAATATTGATCTTCCTCCATTCATTTCCTATCGATTCGAGAAGGGTAAGCAGTTACGAAATAAGTACGAAGAAAAGAAGAAGTTGAAACAGAAAGCTGAGTCCGACAAGAATCTAGGGGAAACAAAGAAAGCAGCAGAACGCAAACAGGCAGAAGCTAAGAAACGACAAGAAGTTCTTCTGAAACAGATGGCGGCTAGAAGTAACAAAACTCCGGCCACAACTCCAACAAAGTCACCTACTGTGTCACCGGAACAAGCTATTGAGTCAGCACTGATGAGACACCAAGACTCAGTTTTCAAACTCTTGGCGGCAAGTGCAGCTCGTGGCGAACGAGTCGTGCCTAATGATTTGATCTTTTCTGCTAGGAAAGCAACAACGGCTCAATTGAACTTGTTAAGTTCATCAATGAAGCGTTTCACTGGTAAGAGCATCAGTGAAATAGAGCTCTCAGAAAAAATAGGAAACGCAGAATCCGCAGCAGTGAAACAGTATACAGAGCACTTGAGGCGAGGTATGCACTAGTCATGAGTTTAATCAACCTCGCCAACATTAATATCAGGACAATGCACCTCTTAATAGAAAACTATTTGCTATTTGAACTACATAGTATATCATGCGCATTAAAATAAGTCAAACCAATGCAATGCACATTACATCACTACTAGGATCAAAATTTTGCTTGCTTTAGATGAAGCACTAGCAGCATAATGCAAATCGGTAGAGTAGCAGATACATCAGGTTTAAATTTGTTTGTGACTTTGACTCTGGCACTCTTGGTCTCAAGAGGACAAGCTGTAGATGTCGAGTCCGAATCCTAGCATGCTATCCTATAGAATGTGGAGATCTCTCTAGATATGCTTAATCATTCACGGAAATCAAACTCAAACAAAACAGGCAGCATGAAACAGAATTTGGTCACTGTCCCATCGGCCACTTTGGCAGATACCAAAAAATGGACTAAATTTCAGCCAAGCCCATTTTTTTCACGTTGGTCATTGGTAAGTTTTGTATAGTCTGGTTCGGTGTATGGTATAGTGTCCTCCTTGTATTGACTAATAGAGGATGATTATTCTTGTACATACCTGCAAATCCAAACTAGATGCAGCCATATTCTCTCCACCATTGTCATTGTTTGGATTTGAATTGGTATAAAATTTAGATATTATGCAAGAGGATAGAGAATACAATGAGATTAAGTCTATTGGCAGGAGGACTTTATACCAGTGGCATACCACCAATCAATTGACCTTAGCTTAAATTTCTAATTATTCCCCCTAACGGAATTGGTACCTTTTCAACTCAACAACTTAAGACTTGGTATATACTTCATCTTGATATGATTTTTGGCCTCCTTGTCAACCATTAATGCTTGTCGTTGATTGAAAAACTGAAACCGCAAAAATTCTAAAGCGAGGGAAAGGGGGTTGTGGATGGTCATTATTTGTCTAGAATTCTTTGCTATATACCCCATGACTATTGCCTGTTGATAAATGCGGAATGCAGATTATTCTTATGAAATTAGTAGCCGCTTGAAAGTCTGTAGGTGATGTCTGAAGTTGCAGTTGTAGTTGCAGATGAAGGAATATTGGTGGAATTATCGAGCACCATAGCATTGATATTTTTCATTGCTTTGCTTGGGCATTGGGCATTAGTACTGATATTCTCATCAATGTATCTTAGGTCTTAGGACACCCATGTATCTAATGCATTATAAAATTTCAATTTGATTATTGTTAGTATTAATAATAATAATAAACCCATCAATGGTTATCGTCTTCAGTTGCCTGCTGGCTCATTTGAATTTGAGTCTTGATTCTTGAAGTATAAACTGATGTGTTTTTCATTTACATTATTGATTCAAATTCGAAGCATCACATAACCTTTCCATAGAAAGAATAAACCTACAGATATTCAGATATTCAGAAAATCTTGATCTTTTGGCTAGTTCTTATTATGTAGGAATTAAAAAAGACTATGTAGACAAATATTACCGTAACTGAACCAAACCTGGAGTGGGCCTAAAAGAACAGAATGCAGAATGGTACCATTGACATTCTTTAAAGGACATGTTGCGGTGATGAGAAACAAGCAGGGTATCCTGGTGAAGGTTGGATCGATTGTTGTCCCGTGGGCCCGTTTGGTGTCCGTTTCATATTCATGCTGCTATCTGCTATCAATAAGTCAATAAATACCGGCAGCAATACACTGTGGCATCAAAGATTGCACCGCTGCCGAAGAAACAAAAACGACCTAACACACATCCAAGGCTAAGAAACAATATGCATCTGATGGCTCCTCGTCATCTGATTCTAGTAATTACTCTGACAGAGATGAAGACTTTGTGAATATTAACATCAAATCAAAGAAACCCTGAGCAAGTTTGCAGTACTCAGTACTAGTGGTGGTGGCATATGGATACAGCAGTACTCAAATCATTAATAATGCTATTTTTTGTTTCCCGTGTCTTCTCAAAAATTGTATGCAAAACTCTCAACATTCCGTTATACCTACTGATCTCTTTCCAACAGTAGGCTGATTTCCATGGTATCAGTCCCATACCCAATTTCATATAATAAGTAGTTGCTGATTCTGCTGATTGTTGATGCCATTGATGGAATGTCTATCATATCGTTTTAGGACCTGCTTACATGTGCAATCTCATTTCCTATTTCATTTTTATCACAAAATATAATGAATTAAATAGAGTGCATGCAAGTGAAAGCAGGGGAGCAGTGTCGGTGATCTGCCGAAGTTGAAGTTGAGGCGCATATGAATCCATCCATACTCTACAAGTACCTGCCATACTGTAAAAATACCCCTACATGCGAAAATAATTTTCCGTTCAAAAAAAGAGAAGGAGTCTTTTAAGAATTGGCATTGGAACGGTCTAAGTCAATTATGGGTATCTTTTCCGACAGTCGTTTTAAACGTACTTCCAATCTTCTTACTTTTCTCCTTCTTCACTCTTCTTCACGTGTTGTGCCCTTCACTACATAACACTTCTCACACACACGACGCGACGCTTTGTTCGTTCGGCTCTATCATCACCTCAATGGTTGCTTTCGTGCCCATAGCGACAATCAATATCACGTATGCGAGCTGTCGGAAAGTAAAGAGAAAGAGTTGCCGTCATCGTCTTTCTTTACATCATTAGCAGCACTAGAGAGAATTCACTCAATACAATCTCTGATAGCCTGCCTAACGATAGCCTGCCCAACGATAGAGACGGACTACATCATCTGTAACAAGTTCACCGTTGTGAATGATTGACAATTCCACGTCCCCCATAACCATAAACATCGCCAATATGAAGAAATTAAAAAGTAAATCGCCATTTGCCAAATTGAAAAAGGCACTCGGCCACAACACTACTGCCACTGCTGCCATTAACACTGCCAAAAAGAACAGCAGCAATTATAACAATAACAATAATAAATCGACGAAATGGGATGAGAGTGGAATTATTTCACCGACCGATTCATCGGCTCCTCTGCGTGTTAATGAGAGGACTATCGGTAGTGACAATGATGGTGGGATGATGAGTAGGATGATGCCATTGGAAGAGGAGGGGAGGACGATGGAACACGAGTCGAATGATGGGGGATACAGTTATACTACTCAGGTGGGTGGGTGTTACATTAACTATTATTTTCCTGTATTTATCGGGGACTGTCGATAAGGGAGAGCTGTCCAATGTTTCTCAGCTATAATGACTTTTTTCTTTCTTGAGCCTGTAATATGTTTTGTGTGTATAGACTCTGTTTTTTTGTTGCCTCAGTTTGGAGTGTAATACGGGGACAGACGCAAGGCCAAGGCAAAGAGAAAAAAGCCTTTTTCACGACAATGATGATATGTTTACAGAGCAACCAAGTAACAATTTTGGGGGGGGGTGACGTTCTGTATAATAATCATGATGGTCTGGGGGTGCAAAAAAAGACTCCAAAAAGAGTTTGGATCCAGTCTGAATCTCGGTGTTGATTTGTTTCATATCTGGATTGCCAAACCACAAGACACATTTTTCATTTTCGAACTCTGCTAGTGTTTCAACACCAATCACACATTCTAACATGTGCACATCTTCAAAACTTGTTTCGTATTCAAAGCAGTATCAGCAGCAACAACGAGCCACCACAGCTCAACAACAGACACCCAAAATATCCAATATAGATCGTCAACAACGCCATTTGGCCGAACTATACGCTGCTCAACAACTACAGCAACAACAACAATCATCTTCTTCTTCCAAATTGGCAAATCACGATCAGATACGTGCTCGTCATGCCTCCTTACGCAAAAGTCAAAACAACAACAACTTTGACATGGACGAATCGAACAATACATTCCGTTCCGATTCCAGTAACAACAGTAGAGAAACGTACAATGATGAATTGTCGAGACAGTTGCAATTGGCTCAATTGGAAGATGTTAGGGGGTGGGAGATGAAACGGAGTCATATTTTGGAATTACGCGAGTATGAGCGGATGAAACGGAGTACTGAGAATGGTAATGGTGGGAATGTTGTTGATGATTACGACAATGATCCTAGTAACAGTCGACGACAGCAAGCAATGAATGGTCAGCTACAACAACAACAACAACAACATCAGCAGCATCATCCGCAAAGCAGAATGGAAAACTCGACGCAATCGACACGGTCCGAGACATCGTCCGAACGTAGCGGTGGCACCGTAGACAGTTGGATGCAGCATCCGCAACAACGTATCTCCGGTGATGTTAGAAAGGCAAAGCCCGCTGTTAGTAGAGATGTTAGGAGGGAAGAGCAGCAGCAGCAGATTCAAATGATGCAGCAGCAACAGAATCAACGTGAGCAGCAGCAGCAACAACAACAACAACAGCATCACTACCAACACGAAGACGGTAGGAGAGAATATCAAGAGCAGCAACATGGCCATCATCATCGTCAACCGCAGAATAATCAATCGATGCAAGTACGACAAATGACCCCTCCTCCCTCGGGATTAGGATCCATTGCCGAAGAATCGTCACCCATTGCACACGAATTGAGTTTTGACGAGATACAAGTCCGTCATTGGGATGATTTTGATCAAGATGATTTCTTCCCCGAGGGCGGTGGTGGTGATTCTGGTAGTAAAACTCGGAATAATTACCAGTCACGGCAACAATATGAGGAGTATCAGAACTCTCCTCATGATGAGATGGAGCCGCAGATGTACGAGTATCAGCAACAACATCAGCAGCAGCAGAATTCTCGACATGTGGATTCACAACCAGTGTCTTCCACACGTCATGTCAAGCCGTCATTAACTATTGATGTAGTCTCGGATGTATCCTTTCATGATGATCCATCTATTGATATGATGTCAAGTCTAGCAACGAATGATACCAATTCTTTGACCGACTATTGGAGAGGGAGTAATCAACGGTCTTCGCCTACATTGGAAGAGTACGGGGCCTTGGAAGAAGTAGAAGAAGAAGATGATATTGATAGTAAGGAGCAATTGTTGGACCCGCATCCATCGCATTGTGATCCACCGGGGACGTTTGCCGATGATTTAGACAATTCTCCATTCAAAGTACGTGAGGGGAGTAGATCCATGAATCGCCAGTTGCATGGACGTGATCCTTCCGTAGGAGGTGACAGTACTCGTTATTCTCAACCTAGTGTGGTTCGGAGGAATGATCAACAAATGTGCCATCCTTCCGCTGGTTTATCGCCTTATAGAAATCCTGCATTAAGATCAATTCCGTCGAAGAGTGCTTCGCATTACTCTTCGAATGCTCCGTCGTTTCGGAACGATTCATCGCAGGGATGGCATCAACCTCAGCCTCAACCACCGCGGCAACAGCAGCTCGATGACGATGCATGGGATATTGAATTTGTCAGTTCACCAGACAATGGACAATTTGGAGAATGTGAGGCTTCTAGTTTAGGTAATCTAACTGGTGACTATGAAGAGCCACCCCTTGCTTCGGCTCAAGGTGGGAATAACGAAAATGACGATGATACCGCCACTAATACAATGGATACAGTGGACTTAGTTGCGGAGGTGAAACGTGTTTGGAGGCATGTTCAGAAGTATGAGAAGAAGAAACAGAAGAAGAGGGATATCATGTCCCAGTATACTAATAATCAAGGTGATGGTTTAGTAGAGCAAAGTATGGAGTCAATGATGATGGGCCATTTTCAAAGTGAGGAGGTGGACAATCGAAATGAACATAACATGGATGATACAAGGATTAGTGAATTGTCAGGGTTTTCACAGATTAATCGCAATGGGGCGGCGGCAATGCGATCTGATACTGGTGCCAATGCAGCTCAGACAAACAATTATGAACGACGCAGTCCATTGGAGCAACATATTCAACAGTCTTCGAATCACGGCCAACGATCAAGTAGTGCCGAACGATCATCTTACACCAATGCCTCTGGTGCATCTACGGAAAAAGATGTTGCATTCGTTAATGATGGCGTTGATTTGTTCTTTGATCAATCTCAGGCACGGTCGAACAATGCCAACAAAATGGTCCATCCTCGTCCTATTCATTCTTCATCTCAAAACAAGTCCCAACCAAAGAATACTCAGATAAACAGAAAATCCACGAATAGTCATCTAGCCCAGCCATACGAAATGACCAAAACTCGAAGCACAGGCACTGCCCTTACACAAAAGACTTCAAATAAAGCCGGTGCTCCCGTCCACAACTACTCCATCTCTAAGTCCGAATCCACTCACACATCCTCGTCATCTCACACAAGTAGCAAGGCACGAGTCGACCTTGCAAGGAAATACATGAAACAGCACGGTGGGGCTCGATTCCCACGGTCACGCTCTCCATTGGTAAATAATTCGTCAACATCTGCTGCTACCGCCTCCACCAGCAATAAATTGTCATCACAAAATCAATCTTCGTCTGGTGTCGTGAATGGTAATGCTCGTATAACTGTGCAGCATGGTAATAATAGGGGTGGCAATACTCCCTTCCGAGTTACATAGAAAGTTCATTATATATTGATATGTTTTACAGAAAAGTTAATCATTAAGCGTTTTCTTTAGTAGGATGATAGAATTAAAAACTACTAAATCTGAGAAATGTCGAAACTAATTGGAGTTGCATGTTGTGAAGTTCATAGCAATTAAGTTTTTGAAAAATTAAAATAAATCAATACACCAATTATGGTACGATTGTTAAGGACAATTTTCTTTACACTGCTATTGAGTATATTAGCCCATTCCGCCAACTGCAATTCTTTGATCTTCCTAATCTTCAGACCTCAAACAATTCAATTCTAACATATACTTTCATTCTACTAACAAGCCGTAGATAGGTCTACATATCTCACTCTTTAACACAATCCCTTTTGGCGATCCACCAAAGTTGTTCACAGCATTCATCTTCTGAGCCATATAAAATGTTCCATTGTTTTGTAAGTCCACCGCAAGGAGCAGGTCCCTCACAATCTTGACTGCATTGTTCGTTCACAAAGTCGACATAATACTTGTATATGCCAAGCCCAGTCATATCCATTCCACTGACGGAAAGACACTCAGCCTAGGTCAACCAGGATAGTCCCTCGGAACAACAACTCCCAATGGAGTCATAGATCGCAACTGATAAATCCGTGGTGGGATTTACTGAATCAGCCTCACACTTGTCGTTCCTCTTGTCTGCCCAATACTTGTTCAGGGTAGAATGAGTTGACCGAGCAGCACAAAGATCATTGTCAATCCAGTCATATTCACGAGTGCAGCAATCTTCGGGTGTATCATGCAGTACAACCCAAGCTTCTTTGACTATACCTCCGCACGATCTGTCGCCGTCTAGAGAGAAGTTGTGAGCAAGAAGTGGCACTTATTTGTCAGGTATGAAAGGGCAAAATGATACTGTCTGAAAGCAAAGACAACTTACTCTGTGGGTCACAATCTTTGACACAATTCTTCACACCCACAGAATCTCCACAATAATACAGCCCCGTGCCTCCGTAACATTCACTCTTGAATGGTTCAGCCTGGTGAAGAGTTAATGCAAGGAATCGTTTCAACTTAGTTTCGTTTTACCCTTTACCCCTTACCCTTTTTAGGCTGGGAGGGTAAGAAATACCCGGTAAAATAAGGGTAATTACCCGGTAATTACCCGGTAAAACGAAACTAAGCGTTTCAAAGAATGTATGACAAGCACTAATTAGTAAGAATCAAAGAACCTACCTCACAAAACTCGACAAATAGCCACCCCAGTTCGGACTCACAACAACTCCTTAAAGTTGAGTAGATTTTATCAGTACCAACGTTCGCAAGACCTCAGCATGTCTTTCCCCTACCTGATTCACAGTCAGTTACACATACTTTATTAATGACGTCAGCATACCACAATCCAGAACCTTGTAGATTCAAACATTGGTAATTCAATGGAAAGAATCTTGCACAACATTGATCCAAGCTATCCGAGATCCACGTTTCTGGATAATTATCCATGTATGTGGGCTGGTTCCCATCCTCTAGACATGAACCATATTTCCAATCAGGGTAATAAAGGCCAGTTCCTTGTTCGGCATGAACTTCCTTCTTGGGATCTTCTATATTACCCCAAACAGCCAAACAATTCACGATACTTGCATCAAGCCTAGACGTTGGGACAATGTTAGTACTAAGGACAGAAAGAAAAGATCCATTCTCCATTGAACTTTCGATATTCGCCGAGATGGCTTCTGAAATAGATGCGACTGCTGCAATGTCTGCAGGTGAATCGCAACCTACTACTGCACACGTGAAGGTTTCAATGACTCGATACTCCAATTGCCAAGTAGACGATTGTAGTTCTCGGGAGGATTGCAATAGTTTTCTCTGCTGTCTTCCACAAATGGAAACGATTTCGGCCATGCAAACACTAATCGTATCTTGAGAGTTGGGAACAGTACATGCCAAATCTTCAATAGTGGCAACGTTGGCTTCAATAAATGCTGATAGCTCAGCCTCACTGTAAGAGCAAATGTCAAAACTGAAGGAAAGGCTCCCATTGATTGTGACCGTCTCCTTGGGTACAAAGATACTTGGCTGCGATGATAGGCTGGGCTGAGACGATTGGCTGGGCTGATATGATGGTTGATTTGATGGCTAATATTATAAGAATAAGAAAATGCATTGTGGCGAATTGTATTAGCCGAGCGATGAAATTGAATAATATCAACCTTCTATGCATTTACCTCCGAGCTAGATGAGGGTTGAGACGATGGTAGAACCGAAGGCTGATTTGAAGGCTGCGATGAGGGCTGAGACGATGGTAGACTCGAAGGCTAATATAGGAGAAAAGCATAGAGAGAAGTAAGAGTCAGTGATATGAATCGTATTAGCCATGTCATGAAATCAAATCATATTGAGCTTTAATTTACCTGTGAGCTTGGCTGCAATGATAGGCTGGGCTGAGGTATGTGAGAAAATAGAAGTCAGTTTTACAAATCAGCGGGTCACAAAATTAAATCACGCATAACGATCAAAGGCATTTATCTACCTGTGAGGAGGGCACAGACGATGCAATGAAATTCTGTATCATGAAAAGTACAAGATGAAATGTCAGTCATTCAGAGAACAAAGCAAACAACATTGCTTTCAAACATCACATGATATGCTCTCACTTCATTGCGAAAACACCGGACATTTTCTTCGTTACCCGTCTTGTCTCCAACATTTCCAGTCCCAATCTTGTCACTAATTATTGCAAGGGATGATGGAAATGCGCTATAGTATTGACTTGTTTCCACTCCATCAACGTCAGTCAAAAGACATTCACAAATGACTCTATCTGTCTTCTCGATAAGTGTCACACCAACAACTTTTTCGGGATTGGCTTGCATACAAAAGTCAATGCATGATTGAGGATCCTCAGAGGAACCAGTTATTTTTGTCTGCACGTGCGGATAGTTCTTATTCTCTGAATCGCGGCAGCGTCCTGTTTGCCCGACGTAGACAAATGGAAAGACCTCACTCGAAGGCTAAAAGTGCAATAAGAAAGCAAAAAAAATCAATGTTACAAATCAAATTCGCGTAATATGACATGAAATAAAACATCGATAATCTATAAAGGTATTTATTTACCTGCGAGGTTGGCTGAGACGAGGGCTGAGATGAGGGCTGAGACGATGGTAGAACCGAAGGCTAATATAGGAGAAAAGCATATAGATAAGTTAGAGTAAGAGATATAAATCGTGTTAGCCATGTCACGAAATCAATTCATATTGAGCATTAGGCATTTATTTACCTGGGAGCTTGAGCTTGGCTGAGATGAGGTTGACGGTACGGATGATGCAATGAAATTCTGTATTGTGAAAAGTACAAGATGAAATGTCAGTACGAGATTCCGTGAACAATACTACTTTGAATTCTCGCGAAAGCTCACTTGATTTGCAAAACAATAGGCTGTTTCTGGTAAACCACCAGGTTGTCCAACATTTCCAGACCCAGTAAAGATGGTTGGGTCATCATATAAAGTAACCGTTGATGTATGATCGTATTGAATTGTTTTCACTCCATCAGTGTCGGTCAATTGACATTCACAAATGACTCTATCTGTCTTCTCGTTAAGTGTCACACCCACAACTTTTTCGGAATTGGCTTGCATACAAAAGTCAATGCATGGTTGAGGATCCTCAGAGGAACCAGTTATTTTTGTAAACAAGCGCGGATACTTCTTATTCTCTGAATCGCCGCAGCGTCCTGTTTGCCCAACGTAGACAAATGGGAAAGTGCTGGAGGCCTCCTGGTTGCCACTAGCTTGGGGAACTTTGCCTAGAAGTACGGCTGTGGCGAGGAGGTTCAGGTTCAAGATGGGAAGAGAGGCGGCAACGTTGGAAGCCGAAATGAGCAGGGTGATGACAGCAGCTGTGTTGAATTTC
>JALLPH010000565.1:0-17627 GCA_036939855.1 Cyclotella choctawhatcheeana
TAGAAAATTCACACGCTGAAAAAAATAATTCTCAACTTGTAGAATTTTCAAACTATCTAATATTAGAAGTTTTGTTAGTGCCATTTTACTAGGGTTGAGACCCATAGCCGCTTCAACTTTCAACTACACACGGCAAGATGTGATGGTCTCTGAATTCTTGACCAAACACACAAGATGAGGCACAGTGTTATGATGTGTTAGGTGTTTGCCTTCACTTTCAGTTCTACATCTCTCTCCAGCTCTAGACTCTAGACAACCATCAGAGAATCCAGAAAAACAACGAATAGATGAAAACATGAGCTTCATGACCGAATCTCTCCTCTTGACAGCACAAAAGCTACGACTCGAAGGTGATTTAACCGCATCCATCAATCTATTACGAACGGTTGTGTCACATTGCAATTCGGATGTTGCAAACACAAGCATTAGCGATAGTATGAATGATAATATGGAAGAATCCAACCTCAAGACGACATGGCAGATGCGTCAAATGGCTGCGTATCAACTGGCGCTGTTGTTGCTTCAGCGAAGTGGAAGATATTCGTACATGATGTCAAAAGATGAAGATGATGCCAGCGCTAGAAATAATGCTGTAAATCAAGACGAGACAGAAGCGGATCAATTGCTTTCGAAACTCGGCTACAAATTACGTCTATCCATCAAATCGTTTGGCTATCCATCTTGCTATTGCCGGCATAAAGTCACATCTTCCAATGAGTTACCATTACAAACCATTGATGATGCAATGCCATCCGAGCTTTTTGATGCTTTGAAATTTGCTTTACGACCGGGTTCCAGATATTGGACTGAATTCTACTCCAAAATCAATGTAAGCTCTGGGTCTACATGGAGTAAAAACGACGAGTCGACATTATCTACAAATCAATTTGCCAGTCACAACATTGCTTTACCTAAATGTTCAATGAGTGCGGTATCACATAACAATACAATACACAACCTCCAGCACGCCAATTCATTATTGGAACAAATAGCAATCGTCGCAAAACATAAACTCAGCCATCGCTTCCCCGTGTTACAGAAGGCAACAAGTAGTGTTGAGATATGGTGTCATAAACGTCCACCAGATGGAAGTCATCAATTGCATTATGATATGGATGAAATTCGATTGCATCAGAGACGAAAAAGAGCATTAGATAATGATGATTCATTACAACAAGACTGTAAGAAACAAAAAGTCGAGACAAGTGAACATGATAGAGCTGATGGTATATATTGTCCGTTGGTCTCATGTGTCTTGACAATTTATGTTCCAAATAGCTCAGAAACTTGTCGGGAATGTGTAGAAAGAGACAAAGGGTCTCCGACAATAGTATGCAACCAATCAATTATGGATCAACAAAAGACACAAACAAAGTCTAATAAAGGATGGCTTTGCTATCCCAAACCTAATAGATTGTTGGCATTCGAGGGAACTCTACTGCACGGTGTAGTGCCAGGAATTCCAGAGCCTGACATCTTACTGAGTTCCGACGACTCAAGTACGGAAAGTGGATATCTTACTTCTAAAGAAATAGCACACCCAAACCGAGTTACTCTTATGATGGGCTTCTGGGCGGATGGAGTGTGTACACAGAGTTCTAAATCTGACATGGGCCCCAATATGATCTTTTCCAAAATTTCATCAGACATTCCAACCAACAATTGGACTGAAGAGTTTTTACCCATCAAGATTGAGAAGTTGGGTCAAGAAGAATCCATCCGAGATCTATCCTCAAATGCAGCCATTGAAGTTGAACCTTTGTGGACACCCATCTATCACCGCAGCAATTTTTGCGAGTTCATTGCTGGAGAGAGCCATGATCTTCAATTTAATGGACGGTTTTTCCTCAAATCAGACAGCACGCAAGAGATTGATGAAAAGATACTACATCATATGAACTGAATAAGTACTAACAAGACGAATTATAGTGTGATTTCAGATTTAAATCACCAAACAACCAGTTCGTTTATTGGATCCTATCGTAACCTTCATCACTCTTCTTGCAGCAAGCACAGTATGCACCAATAGCGGCAACCACTCCGCCAATTGAGTACCATACGGTTGAAGAGATGGAACCCACTTCCTCTTCGATGGTCTTCTTTTCTTCTTCCGTAACAGGCTCGGCAGATTCAGCATCGGTTTCGGCTTCATCATCTCCTGTATGACACGAAGATATTTAACATCCAAAAACAAAAATATATTACGTGTTCAGATTCAATATTCTATCACTGACCTTCGTCTTCTACATCGGCGTCGTCGGCTTCTGCTTCGGCGTCGTCACCCTTGTCGTCTTCTTAAAATGAGTTGAGAGTAAGGTCAATGTATTATCAGTCACATGAGCCTTTTCAGAAAAGTAGATACAAATAATAAAATATATGGGGAGACAATTACTTACTGGCCTCATCTTTTTCGGGAGCTGGCTCTGCTGGAGCCGGTTCGTCAACAGCAGGTTCTGCAGGGGCAGGTTCTGCGGCAGCTGGAGCATCATCGGGCACCTCGACATTCTTCCCTTCTTTGTCTTTTACGGTCTTTAAACCGCGGAGTAGACTTTTCTTTTCATGAGCCACCAATCCATTGTCGATGGAGGCTACGGATGTCGATGCTGATACAGCGACTACTGTGGCAAGGAGGAGATTTGAGAACTTCATGGTTGGATCTTTTAACACGACCGTGCTTTTAACTAGTGAGCGAGTTGAACAGTAGATTCAAGATATGGTGTCTATGAATCATGCGAAAGAAAGCATAAGATTGAGAATGACGATATTTAGGAGGCTCGACTTTTATCATCGAACAAATTATTAATAGCCACAGCTTAAGAATATTCGGGGGCGGCATTGTCCAACCCTATTTTATTTCGCCAAGTGTTAAATTTGTTTGCTTTTGGCGCCAAGCGAACATTGTTCCCATTTCCCATTCTCCTGTAGATATCTCTCAGCGAGACGATAGCCGAGGGATAAACGAAGAAGCGACTACCATGCTTCAACTGAAACTGCTGTTGGTTTACGTGCCTCTTCTATATACTAGGCTGCTGGAATGCGACGCCTTTTTACAACCATCGCAAATCGTAAAGCCAACTCAACGACATGATGTTCAACGATTTGCAACAACAAAACCAAGGGACGAATTTCTAGATTCTCTTGATCTACCATATGAATTAAACGCAAACAGTCCTGCTCGTACGAGGTTACTGCAAAATCTAATTGACTTTGGAGCTACTCCTGGTGGTGTCAATCTGTCGAAACCTGGGAGTGCCGAGGCGTTTGAGTCGGTAGCTCCTGGTACTTGGAAAGTTGTTTATGCACCTCATATGACAATAGCAGCCGGGTTGTTAAAGGTATGTGCCAAGACAGCATATGAATATTACTGCTCATTCCGCTTCCAAAAGAATATCCACAAGCTTCTATTATTTATGATAAGGGGATTTTGACTTACATATGTGTCCATCTCTTGATTGTATGATTAATTTGCAGGGTGAATTCAAAGTACAGTATGATTTGAAAGACGACGGAACCATTGTTAGTGAGTGGACAATTATTTGACGCAATGAGTACATGAGCAATACACATCTCATTTTAACTCCTTTTATTTCTTTAGGTCATGCAAGGTATAACTTTCCTGTGTTCAATCTTTGGGGTTATTTGTCTGTCAGTGGAACATATGGTTCAGGTGAGCACAATACTTCTTAATGAAAAACTGAATGCGATCAATACTTTTCAATGCATACTAACACACCATGAATATAACTTTACCCAACTAGTCAACGACAATGTTTGCAGGGTAGATTTCGACGAGGCATGGTGGAGACAATTCGATGACGACTCATTTTTAGATGGCCCATACCCAACAATCGAAAGTGTGCCAGAATCCTTATCAAAGAATATTGTTCGTCAGCTCGGAAGAGCTCTGTTCATTGAACCTTTTGCGGTGTTCCCGGTATCGTACTTGGACAATGAAATAATTGTATTTGATTTCGAACTACTGGGAACGAGAATATGTGCTAGAAAAGAAAGCTAATAAGCTATGGCTGTACTATTACTGGATCATCGATAACAACCACCGACGTTTACTACACAATAAATTAGTTGGGGTGATCTACAAATACAATATCCATATCGGAGTCACTCTTGCTACGTTCACGTTGAATATGTGATGACTTGTTGCAATACGACTTGACAGTCTTTACGTAATCCTTTGCTTCGCCCAGCTCCCGTTCGGCTGCGCGTAATTCTACAGCAGCCGCTTCGTAAGAAATCTGTGCTGCTTCCAACCGTTTCTCAGCTGAAGCTTGATATTTCAATGCAGCGCTAATCGCGACTACTTCGTTACCATGCTTGCTGTTGGCCTCGCCCATAGTCGCGCTACGTCTCCGTATTCTTTTCATCTTTGGCCACTTGAAAGTATTTGTAAGTGATAGCTTCATCCTGTTGCCAATTTCAGTGCGTTTTCTTCTCCATTTCTTGTTAACCCATGCATTTATTCTTAACTTGATTCCTTCTCGACAAATAACTGTTGCGACAGACATCATGGTTCTGGTGGGGCTGTTTGCATAGTACCGCAATGCGAGTTTTGTTCCAATGGAGACGGCAGTGCCAACCGAATTATTGACGGTAGCAACAAACCAGGTGGTGAATGTTATGCTGCCATCTTCATATTGCTCTTTGAAAGCCGGCAGCTCTTTTTCGTGAAGTGCGAGTAAACTAGTGGTGTACAGTACCTTAGAAGGTAGGAGGGATCCACATGAATGAGAGATGTTACGTCTCCTTTTCATCCATTCACAGCCAAGCCATCCACACGCAAAACAACTGCCAACCAAGAGATGAGTCCAACACGGTTTTTTACTGAAACTTTTGTGAAACCACAAACTCACAACAGTTCATGCCTCACAACCTGAGAAATATCAGCCACTCGCCTCCCACAACAGATCAAAATGAATCTACGAGTAGTATTGATTGCTGCAAAGGCATGCATCATATCTTCGATGGTGGCAAGAGCACATGAAGACTATGGATTTGAAATTGTCTCTGACATTGGTCATTGGCTGGAAATGGAATCTACCAACATTGCATTCATGCCTGATCGTCCGTTCCTAAGGGGGTCGAACTACACTGTGGAAGAAAATTTAGAAGTTGACTATGAATGGAACTCCAATGCTACCTTGATTGATTACGGGAACGGCGATCTCGATGAAAGAGAGCTCGCTCAATTGAGTGTTAGAGATCGTCAGTGGCTCAATTCTCACAATAAGAGACGTCGCAAGTACCACAACAAGTTCAACAAGAAGTACATTCCACTAAAGTGGTCACCAAAGCTTAAACGAAGCTCAAAGAAGTGGGCGAAGCATCTCGCTAATCAATGTGGGCAGGGCATTTACCATGATCCTAAAAATAATTTTGGAGAGAACTTAGCAAGCAACTGGGGCACCGGCAGTTGGGCAAGGAAACCATCTACTGAAAGCGTACTTACAAGACTTGTTGAGAACGAAGAGGGCCTCAACTATCCTGAGAATGGCCATTTCACACGTAAGATATTGCTTGTGGTTATGTTTCCATTATTTGCCTGTCCTCTTACCTGAATACTCTACTCAATGCCATCCTCAGAGGTATTATGGCGTGGAACTTCTTTCGTTGGATGTGCCGAGCATACGAAAGTTTTAGGGTCAGGCAAAAAATGCCATGTCCAAGTCTGTCGCTACGCAAAGCCAGGTAACTGCAACATGGGTCGCTACCAAAACTATAAGGTTCCAATGCTTGCCGATAACTCTCCATGTGGAAGCTCGAGTCTAGATTGATGGTATCGGGAGGCTGCACAGTAGGTTTGGAATCTACTGTAGCACTGCTTGTGTATAGTACCATAATCCATAAGATTGAATCATGGAACACGCCTTCTTATGTAACATCAAAAATTTAATACATTAACATTTACACGTGGATGAAATTACAAGCTTGCATTTACAAGCAACAAAAATTTGCGGCCAAGAGAGAATGATCAAACGCTAGACAGCAGATTACCTAGTTTCACAAAAGCCCAACTGGGAACGGATCCATCTGAACAGTAGGATCCAGTCTGATCAGCTCGGTTCTTACATGAGTTATCCAAAGAGGCAGAAGAAGATGGTGTTCTTGCAGCTTTTTTCTTGCACATGGGACAACCCAGGACGGTTTCTTCCAGGATCTTGTTGGAGCAGATACATCGAGAATGAAATAAATGCTCACATGGCTGATTAGCAAGGATGTGATGTATTGGTGAATGATCAAAAAAAGGATCATGGCAAACAATAAGTGTGTCAACTCACCAAGACTCGAAGGACTTCTCCCTCCTTGAAATGCTCTCTGCAAATAACGCAGTGATCAAATGATGGTTCCATAACATGATCTCCTGAACCATCCGAAACGCATATAGAAATAGACTCGGGCACATCTCCCGCAATTCGTGAAATTGACTGATTGGTATCTCGAGGAACTACCATCCAACTCCACTGGGCATTATCTTGGTTGGGTGGTTCATGTTGTTGAACTTCATCTTGTTTCATCACATCATCACCAGGTGGGCAGATCAAATCGTCATTATTAACATAGGTAATGGTAGATAATTGATGAATGTTTTCTACATCAAGACGGCGAGATGCAGTTCGTTCCATCCGAGCAATGTCCATTTGAGTTATGACAAAATCGAGCCTTTCCATTACATCTGGCGATGACAGGACAAGTCCGTTGTGATTTGGTGTGTTCTGTGCTCTGAAAGATGCACTCTTTCGTATACTAGTTTGATCACATACTTCATCTGGACTATCAGTTATTGGTGGCAGCATCATCTTCAGCGCAGGTGCAAGAGATGGAAATAATAATTCAGAGAGCATTCCCGCTTTTGATCCATACTTGTTCGTTTCAGCTTCAAAATCTCCTCTAACTACACCGAGGTCATCGTCCCAAGGAATGTCCATCATCCCACCTAAAACACGAGACGTTCTCGAAGCCATTCTCTTGATGAGTAATAATACTGCACTTTCATATCCATTGCTTTGTGTAGGTGCCATGTTTGATGTGCTCATTTTCTTGTGGTAGCAATGTTCCACTTGATTGTCTGTAGAATAGCATGAGATCTGTAGTGATGAAATGCGAATAGACAAGAGTGAGAATCAACCACGTGATTACCTGGTACCTGGGTACACCCAATACAACATCTTAAGAACAGTTACTACATGCCACTTGACTCCAGAGACTATCAGTAACAATGAAAATCAGACAAGCTAAGCGAAAATGAAAATGCAGTGACAACATTACTCATACTTTGGTTCGAAAAGAATAATTGAATGTACATGAGAACGAAATTGCACGTGACGATTACGTGGACAGTCTCCAAACGATGTCACACGACACACACGATATAAGCCGAGGAGTTTACTGACAAGCATAATATTCAAGCCCGCTCCGACAGAACACTTGATCATAAAGCTAACGTTTCAGCATTATATTCTATAGCATTTGAATTCGCACGTGACACCCCCAAAAAGTAGAGAACACAACACAAAATAATATGTCAACGCTTTGAATGATGAAGCAGTCAAGCCGGCACGGCTGATCATTATAACAAACCAGTTCAACAAACAATTTCGTTATGACTTCATTGACTACACACAACGATGGGGAATACCTCGAAACTTTTCAATGGGCACGTACGCAAATAATCGACATGGGTGATGATGTTGTTGTTGTGTTGATAGCAAGTTCGCTTCATCGCATTTGTTCTTGGAAGAAATGCCGGACACTCACTGGGTGTCACGCGCAGACAAAACTTCAAGCTGCGAGCGCAAGGTTGACGTGAAAAGATACCTTATGACATTAAGAACGTCACCCACTCAACACTCACTGTACCGAAACACTCCATCAATCACCCATCACCCATCACACTCCAGCCATCATTGGCACTGGCACATCACTCGCGGAGGAACAGAAGCACAAAAGCATTGGTACAATAACGCAACAGCATCAACACCGCTGGTTTATCTCTTGTTTCAACTATCCACACATTAATCACAGAAAAGTAGACTCACGCCATGGCCGACAACACAAACCAACCTCTGTCATTGTTCACTATCCCCAATCACCTACTTCCCACGATTTTAGCGTACCACGATCTCCATTCACTCTTCCGTCTGTCATGGACCTGTCCATTTTGGCGTGCGACGCTTCATAACGATGATGTGTTATGGCATGAGCTGCTGAACTACTACAATGATGATGCGTTATGGCGTGAACTGCTGTGATCTAAATCTAAGCTTGATAGATGAAACGCATATTATGTACATACTTATCACAAATTACGCGGACTTGCTGGGTTTTGATAGTTCTTTAAGATTGACGCTTCTAGATAGAACATCCTAACGAGACGACACGGATCAGTGCCTTGGACCTCTATTCACCCTACCTCATCTTAATCTTCATTCAATTGGTTTGAGCTACTATACATTGCGGCGATTTGCATAGTATTAGCACGACAGACAGAATTCAACTCCAAGTCAATACACTAAATATTTCAATATGCTTAAGATAGCATGGATATTCATATTATCTAGTTATATATTGTTAATTAAGATGACAAGGCCATATAGATATTACTCATCATAGCTCATTTCTCGATTCTCGACCAGTCATCGAAGTTTCATAGCTCTGAAGTTTTTATCCTGTTTCTCTTGTCGAAATGCTATTTGTTGCTACCTAGTTTGCCTCTAACTACACTGACGCATATAGAGAGAGCTTTTCCTTCCATTTTCATATCCAAGCTCGTCAAATCATCTGTCTAGGAGGTATCATAGTAATTCTAATTTCGATTCAAGTCACTTTGTTACTGTACTATGCTTTGGGCATAGCAGTAGAGCAGTTAGTTCCACCTCTCTCAGAGGAGCAATGCTAATGATAGCTTGACAAAAAGAATGATTGTTGTTACTGGGGTATGTCTCAAGTTGCAATGGAGAAGGAGAGGTGTATCTAGGGTGTAGCGACCTATGTATGAATTATTGCTTCAAACGACGACACCATATAAAATAGATCGTACATGAACATCAGTAGCATGGATGCATTGGACAAGATATCCGAAGAGCAAAAGTACAACCTTGCACAGAGAGACGACGAAATATTCGACATCTATCCCGCACCACCGAGTTCTGCTCATTACAACTGCATCATCACTTCAAGTTGGGGAGATACTTACTTCCCTTCGCCTACTCCCACGGGCCGTACAAAAACACGTAGACTCATTCATCGCGAGGGAGATTGGCATCGCTCTGTTGAAGTATGGATAGTTCAAAAGATGATGGTCGATGGTAGTGTACGGGTACTGCTGCAACGAAGATCAAAATATAAAGATACCCATCCAAACATGCTTGATGTCAGTTGTGCCGGTCATGTAGATTCAGGTGAGGATGTTATTGAGACTGCTTTGAGAGAGTTGCAAGAAGAGCTGGGTGGTAATGGTAACATACAATACACAAAGAGTGATTTGGAGCGAAGCAAAGAATTTGTGGTTACCAGTTCGATGAAAGGAGAGACACAAAACTACGGCTCTTTCATATGTAATGAGTATCAAGATGTCTTTATTCTTTGGTGGAAGGATGACATGGTGCCAGTAGACTCATCAATATTTGCACCTAAGAATAAAGAAGAGGTGGCAGGATTTGAAATTGTCAAAGGTCAAGACTTGATTCATAGAATGCGAGCGGGAGATAAATCCTTGGTCCCACGTTGTTCTGCGTATGTTGATGCTTTAGCAAAAGCTTTTGGTCTCCAATGATAGTTATGGTCGTTAAATTTTAAAGTCCTAATAGATGTACAACTGGTGTATTATTGTACAACAAAATCTGTTCAAAGTCTCCTCTTCTACAGCAGAAACCATGACATTAACAATCCGCATAATCCAAATGGAATTGTTCCAGCAGCATCACTTAGCTTCCTGTCTGAATTGGTTACACCCAAAATGAATTCTTCACCCACAAACCCATGCCCCAGTTCTACACTCTCGCAGCCCAAGTCACAATCCAATTCGATGATCACACATTCTAGCCATCGTACATGTTCTTTCCAACAAGGCGGGGGGCAGTTTGTCCTCACGCAATTATTGTAACTTTCACAAAAAGATAGTTTGTCTCCGCCGGTGTTCTCTTCCGACTCTCCTGTTAATACATTGACCGATTGCACCGCATGAGAAGTTGTATTATGTAATTGTTTTAGTTCTTCGCATGTTTCATCTCCGCGATATGGGCCGGAGCATTGGATGCAGTTGTAGAGTATTTCATTTGTAAAATCTAATGTGATTTGTTGCTGTTGATGTATGAAAGTAATACATAATAACATCAATGTAAAGTGAGCTCGGTATCGAAAACAAACTGGTTAAACTACAAATTGAAATTGTTGAGCAACAAATCAATTTTTGTGTTCTCAAACGAGCAAATGAAACACACTCCCCGAAGGATGGACAAGAAAATAATATGATCATGTAACACGCAAATAATGAACAACATCCAACACTAACCTGTTCCCCTAAGCATATACCAAGATTTGTTGATTCATGAGAGCAACGTTCATGATCAGTCGATTCCGGCTGGTAATTGATTTGCTGTAGCGATGGTGCTGGCAATACCAGTAATACCAAAAAGATTAAGACTGAGGTTGACATCTTTTAATGATAACTAATTAGTGTTTAGATTTCTAGACGGTGCTGTCAAAGAACGGCTGGGCGAGGACCTGATCTGAGCGAGGACAGTGGATTCGGATTTCTGCTTCTTCTACTTTGAAGGCATCCCCATCACGGGGTACATGTTCCAATAAACCCGGCCTGAAAGAGGGGTGTATAATATTGGGGGTTAGAAGCGCTATATTTCTCGAGGTGTGAGAAAAAGAACACTAATGAGGTGCACAAGAACCCCTTTTGAGAGATAATACGAAAGACAGGTACCAGATTCTTACAAAGGGGGCACCACTGACGCTTCGCTGAAACTGATATCGCTCGCTGAATACCATTGTCGCTAAAACCTCAAACAACAGAGACTTCTGAACAAACAGACACAACATAACTCAGCGTCTGGATTGTGTATTGACTCTACATACATCTTCTCCACACCACCTCCTTGATCTGCCCTTTTTTACTATCACGAAATATCATGTTTGCAGCAGCAGCACGCTCACGCACAACAGCGGCACTTCGATTTGCACGCAAAACAACTCAACAGACAACTGTTGCCAAAAGGAATATGGGTGGGGGAGCGTGAGTTTGATTCTTCATTGAGTGGGGGATGACATGCTGTTTGATAGAAACATAATATTGGGGGAGACAAATTTTAATCGTTGCCCCGCTAATTCAGGGCGATGTGACTCTCTAGAAATTTGTTATCTCATGACATCTCTACATTCCAACAAAAATATCTCACGCTGCCCGTATCTTGAATCATTTCACACAATGAATTATTAACACAGGCATTGGATGGAAGTATCCGAACCTCACAGGATAGCCGGAGAAATCTGCGGTTTCTTCACTTGGCTGTGGATATTCCACCGTGCACGAGAAGATGGCGCCGTAGTACTTGGATTACGTCACCCGTGGGAGCATGCAGAGGACCCTTGGGCCGTGAAAGATCACGTGGATAATTTGGACGGGTTGAGAACTGATTGGGAAGACTTTAATGAGAAGGCTACCAATCCGGGGGAGGATGACGATGATGAAGAGGGCGATGGTGAGTTTCAGTTTTATTTTACTCTATTGTTTATTCTTAGATTAGCATATTCATCTTGTGTTCTAATGAATTACTTATTTGTAAACAGATGACGAGGATGATGATGACGACGAGTAAAGAGTATTTTATTTCGGGGTCTGGGTAACACGTTATAATCTCGAGAAAAAAATTGAGTTGCTCTAATTGGGTGGTGTATCTTAGTAAAACAACTGTTAAAAATGGCAATGAATATGCATCAGTCCTATTTACTCTTCTATTAATTTACAGCAACCTACTTTTCTTTTGCAATACTGCATAGAGAAAGTTAGATTGGAGACACAGTCTTTGCCAAAATAATTCATGGAATCATTCTACTTTCGCTACAGCCTCTCCCATTGGAAAACACCTTGTGCAACATTCACATGCTTTGTTGCCTTCTACAGCAACCCATTCCTCATCCTTTTTCACGACGCTACCATGCTCACAATCCGACCACAAATACTTCAAATTGCCGTTTCGAAGCCAACAGAGGCCTGACTGCTCCATATCCAACAACTTGTTCCCGTTCAAAGTGATACCTTCCAAGGCTATCAAACTACCTAAAGGGGGCATCTTCCCCGTAAATCGATTCTCGTGTATCCAAAACCATTTCAAATTCTTGAGATTACGAATATCTTCACTGATCCTCCCCTCAAAGTTGGATTTGTACAGTCGGATAGAAGCAAGTTTTTCAATCTGATATATACTTGATGGAATGGTACCCGACATGTTGGTAGAATATACACTTATACTTTGTAAGTTAGTAAATTCTCCAATAAAGGATGGCAAATTTCCACATATCGGATTGGAATGAAGCCAGAGTAATTCTAATGAAGGTGAGAGGAGTGTTAGCTCCATGGGAAGCATATCATATTCTACGTTGTGATTGTCATCTTTTGATAAACAATTAGACAGATTCTTGGCATTCAAATCTAACCAGGTTACGAGACCATTCTTGCCGTTGATTCCTTCCCATGATAAGTGGTTGGCAGATGATAAATACCGATGTTCATCGTTGTCACAAGGAGTCGCTGTTGCGGAAGATAGGGGAGCACAACGACCCCATTCTCCATTTTCGGTTGTAGAGTAATAGATTGTTGCCAATGCATATCGTTGAAGCAATTGCGTGCTTTTCTTATTTGCGTCATCATTATTGTTTGCATCGCTGGCTAATGAAAGTGCATATTCGTCGGTTACTAGCCAATGCATTGCCTTCTGTCTAGCATTGTTGTATCGATCCTTGTTTGCTCTCTCGCTACTATTTTCGTCAGATGCTGCAGAGAGCAAGTCAGTTAGATATTGCCAACTAGTAGGACTCATTGCTGATGAACGAATGTGATGTATCAGCTGTTGCCCAAGGTCATTGTTTTGTGCCACAATTGGTGGACAGAAGATAATGAAGAATTGAAAGAAGCATGAAGGTCTTCTCATGATGGGTAATAATTAGGATTATCTTCAAGCTTTCGTCTTGCACTTTATATGGCGTTATTGGCGGTTATTCAGTCGTTACTGTCTGGGCTCGTGGCTCGTTTCGGTCCGATTTCATTCATTTCGGTTATTGGGGATGCGATGGTGGGTGGTGGGCTGTGGTGGGGCGGGCGTGTGTGGGTCTGTGCGTGGGTGTGGGGTGTGACGTGAGCTTGGTTGGCTGGGGCGGGAGGAGGCGAATGGCGCGATTTTGGTGCGCCGCGCCCCAATACTAAACACAGATTTCCCCCACAAATCAACACAAATCCAAACAAATCATGTCCATTTTCCACCGACTTTCCATTTTCCAATTACCCCATCATCACCGCCAGCAAAGATAAAAGATAATAGCAAATGAGGATTTCTACCACATCAACAGCATTATTTGCAATCGCCGTCGCGGCTGCAGTCAATGGAGAAGATAACGGACTGACCAACATTGTCGATCTCTCTGTGGATCTTGTGCACGACTACGAAGCCATCGCATCATCACCCGGCTCAGCAGCAGTGAATGAAACTGCATCCAGCGATCCACTGATACGCACAGCACGTAAGAATTTGTGTTGACGCATTTTTTTCGAATGCAGACCAGTTTGTCCTGAAATTCTGTGTTTTATCAGTTGTACTTGAGAAGGGTAAGGTTGTCGCCAAGTACATACGCGAAGATGTAGATGAATCTACTCCCAATCAAGCATGGTCCGTCACAAAAAGCTGGGTCTCTCTCTTGATAGGGATGCTCGTCGAATCGGACTTGTTGTCGCTTAACGAAACACTGGGAGACATCTTTACGGATTCCGAAGCCTGGGCAGGTGTTATTGACGAAGAGACGATCGATTTTCGTAAGAATGTCACTATTGAGTACATGCTAACAATGTCTTCGGGTCTTATAGATCCTCCCCTACCTGATGAAGTTATGGATCCCTCTTTTGTGATGACAGATGAAATGCTTGAGGCGGATTTTGCCGGGGGCCAAGGTGGGTTAATATGAAACTAGATTGCTTTAGAGTTACTAATATGTATGTTGCTAAACAAACCGAGTACGTATTCTTCGTACTTTAGTGGGTGGGGCAAATCTTACTCACTCTTTGGGTCTTCCCAACATTGGAACAAAAGGTGAATTCTCTTATCTTGCTGCGAGTAATATTATGAGCTATGTGATACAGACTCGATCGGGGCTGTCACCGCGTGAGTATTTGTCAGCAAACGTGATGCAAAAATTGAATATAGGCGAGGATGAATATGGCTGGGAACAAAATGCAGATGGGGTCGAGCTTGGATATCATGGGCTGGAATTGACACCTCTACAAATGGCAAAGTTTGGGCAATTGTACCTACAGGAGGGCCAATATAAAGAGGATAACTATCTAGTGTCCAAAAGCTGGGTGGAAGATTCACTGACAACACATGCGGTAAATCCCGAGACTCAATCGGGTTATGGGTATCTTTTTTGGAATATCGGCCCATACTCTTGCGCCATGGGTTTTCTCGGGCAAGATATCTGCATTGATCCCGATACTGAGCGTGTAGTTGTACAGCAGCGTGACGCTGATTACGAAAACATACTGGCCGGAAACTATATTATGACCCCCATTGCTCTTGATCCATCGTTGTCTTTTGATAGCTCAGATGAGACTGTTGCAGAAAGCCCAACTATTTCAGAGGAGACTGTTGCAGAAAGCCCAACAGTTGCTCCAACAAAAGGGGTGATTCAGACAGATGGCCCAACAAGTGCAAGCTCGAGTGGGACTTCGCTGACAGTCTTGCAAATGACATCACTATGTATTGCGCTTTTAATTGCCAAGTTTCTATGATATAAGTGAATAGATCATCTTAACTAAAAGACTATTTACGCATTTTTAGTGTTTGCGTATCATAGACGAAAATGAACCGTCAGTTATTTATTTTCTTACCAGAAGTGCATCTAATGAGAATTACAGCCCACTAGCCTTTACTACTCACACAAAGTCGGAATGACATTACTTCTTTTTTGCTTTCATTGATGTTGATGATTTTGACACTGCCTGGCAACGAGAAAAGGCAAAATGCAAGCCATATTTCTCAATCAAAGTCTTGGTTAGAATTTACCTTTCACTCTTTTGAAATTGATCCCAATATTTTACACCTAACAAAATTACTAGTAAAATGAAGGTTGACTGTAAAATAATTTGCACGAAGTTGCCACTCTATTTCTTCTCAAAAGAGACACGTTTAGTGTAAAAAGATACTTGTCTTTCACAAATATTTCTTCAACTCCTTTCTTCAACTCCAGAGACATAGGCTGGTCGAGTAGTATTTGCTACATATAATTGTGAAACCTAATGGCAACTGCTTAGATTCTAAATATCATAGCCTACAACAAACTTCTCCAACTTAACCCAAATCATCCATCATAGCACCAACCGCCTCCTTCCGTAACTTCATTTCATACTTTTTCAACGTCTCCTTATGCTTCTTGCTCTTGATATGATTGTCGAATTGCTTTTCACTCTTGAAGTCCTTGCGACAGCATTCGCATCGCCATGAGTCTGGTTCTGATTCTGATTCGCTTTCCGATTGATTATGGTTGGGTTTTTGATCATTGTCGTTGTGAGTTGTGGTGTTATCTATATCTGTTACATTTGTCGTATTGAGTGGATCGATTTCATTGTCGTTTACATCTGCATCTTCATGATTAACTGTAGCTGCTGCTGTATCCATTGTAGACTCGGTAACTTCTTGCACCTCCTGACAAACATCATCCTCATTGTCATTATGACTCTCATCATCTGAATAGACTTGTCTATTTTTCTTACCCTTTTTTCGTTTTCCCTTCTTTTTACGTCCGCGGTATTCGTCATCGCTATCCAAGTCCGCTAAGCGTATTCTACCGGCATCGAGGTCGGCGGCCTCTTGTTCACGCATAGTTTGTTCTGATTGGGCTAGCCATTCCTTTTGTCGTGTATGGTATTGTTTTTTTTTTTCGGTATTTTTGTGTTGGTGCAATCATTTGCATTTGGATGTTGAGATGTATGGTGTAGTAATCAAGTATAAGTGAAAGAATAAAACACACATGACACATGAACACACACATATGACACATGAACATACACACACTCCTCACCTCTTTGGCAGCAGCCACCTCTTCTTTCCTCTTGGCATCCTCTCTCTTCTTCTCCACCTCCTTCCTACTCTGTTCTCTAGCCACAACCTCCCGCTGCCTCGCCACCCTAGGATCTCTCCGTTTCACAAACCGCACCAGGGCACAAACTTCCTCAATCCTCTCTTTCTTACCGACACGTCTCTTCTTTCGATTCTCCTCCTCCATCAGTCGTCGTACTCTCCGATTAGGCGCCTCCTTCATATCTTGCAGTGAGTACATATCCTCCCAAGCGTATGATAGACACGATGAGAATGATTCCCAGCCGGTGTAGAAAACGCTAACTACCGATTTGTAGTCGCTCTTGGAATTACCGAACGACGCGTCCTTTAGATGGATATTGCTCATGGTGTCCGTGTCGATATTGCCCTCGGAGACGTATCCCCGTTGCTCGCCGTGGAATATCTCGGTAAACACTCGATGGTACACTTGATAGAAGGAGTCATCGCTGTCGTCATCGTAGCCGTTGTAGCATCCCGCGTATTGGAAGGAGATCACCTCGTACAAGAACGAGCAGCCGTTCGAATCACCGTCATTGTTACCACCGACAGCTCCGCCACGGAGGATCAAATCGCGATGCTCATCGTACCACCGTCGTTCCACGTCATCGCTCAAACATTCGTAGGCGGCTTGGATGAGTTTGAATTGGGCGGCGGAGCGTTGACGCTCTTCGATTGGGAGGTTGACGGTTTTGTCGGGATGGTGGAGGAGGGCTAGGCGACGATGGGCCTTTTTGATGGTGGCTGCGTCGGCGGTTTGGGGGATGGAGAGGACTTCGTAGTGGCATTGGGGTTGGTTCATGGTTCATGGTTGTGTTCGAGTTGGGTGAGGGGGGAGGAGGAGAGAGGAGAGATGGGGGCGAGATAGATGGGAAACAGTTTAGTCGGCATAACTTACTTTTTTAATAAATAGAGGGCACTTCCAGCCTGAAACAAATAATATGGTCATGTCAGCTTGCAGAGGAGACGTCAGACAACAGAAAGAAGCAAAGAGCGCCAATATCTATATCATCAACATCATCAGGGTTATTCAATGTCGCCCCTTTACAAGGCGGTAACGGGAGTCTCTGGCCAGCTACGCGGAGAGATTCCCAGTCATCCCCGCAACCAAGCGACTAATTTATTTATGCCCATTTCACCTCTAAGCGGAGGGTTTCTGCCGCCCCCAAAGCAAGGCAACCACCATGGTGATCTCCCATCCTACCAACATTACCAATGCAGCATCATCATCAGCGCTCCAATAACCAAGGGGGCGGACAAAGTTGTTCATTGGGGTTTGCTTGG
>JALLPH010000566.1:0-17651 GCA_036939855.1 Cyclotella choctawhatcheeana
TGGCGGGTGTGACAAAAATTATTAGTACCTCTATCTAGCGGCTCGCAGGTCTCATTAGATACTCTTACTAAATGACGGGCGTGTTTGGTTCTCTCTGCCAAATGTCAATTAGGTATTTCATCAACAACCAGCACAACAATACGTAGAGTTCAGCTAGTTACAGCTAGCCATGTCTCACCATTCTGTCGATCATGTTTATAAAGGCTGCCCGAGATTCGTTTTGCTTTTGGTTTCTGTATCAGCGGCTACTCTACTAGTCTTGAGTTCACATTATTCGCGTGGAATGCTGTTAAGAATCAAGAAGACTTCACGTAGACATTTAAAAGCAAAATCTGTTGGTCAATATTTTGACCCCAAGACCGTCGCTCTCAAACAACAAGAATCAAGGTTTTGTCCCCCCAAGACAAATGAAGACATTAACTTTCGTCCTGGCCATCCCAAGGGTAGACCCGTCCAATTCATTCATATACCAAAGGCGGGTGGAACTTCAATTCAACAGTCTTTGATTGGTTGGTCGGAGCAATACACAAAAGGTGTGAAAGTATTTCTTCATGATGGAGATGGTCCAAATTGGAATTCACCTCAAAGCAGGGGGTTGTTTTTGGGACATAGAGGATACGGGTTTACAAGTGCAGTGAAAGAAAACAACCCTGTCACAATTGTAGTTTTGAGAGAGCCTGTATCCCGGATGATAAGCCATTTTGATTACGTGATGAATGGTCCATTTGAAATTTTTCGCAATGCTCAAATCGCTTGGAGGGGTATGACATTTGATCAAGTTTTTCAAGAGTATGATGACATTCTATCTAAGTATCTTGCCAAGCCAAGCGGTGCTTCCATAGAACTTACCAAGGCGGCTCTCGTATTTCATAACAGTTTGCAACAACAGAAAGTGTTTTTATGCGGTTACGATTGCATGCCATCAGCGCCAACGTCATTTGATGATCAAATCACAAAGGCAAAGGAGAACCTTGAAAAGATTGATTGCGTAGGAGTAATGGAAAATCTGCCTGATCTAGTTTTGCAGCTGAAGACATGGCTAGATTTCATTCCCGCACGTGTTACTCAGTTTCAGCATCTTAACGTAATGCGGAAGCACAAAAAGAGTCGCCCATCCGACGCTACAATACAAAAACTCAAGATATACCTCAAATATGAGATCGAACTATACAATCGAGCAAAAGAGATTTCAATTGTAAAAACTGCTCATGCAAAAGCATGCCTCTGAAAAGCATAGATATAGATCTATCTGCCGGTTGTAATATTCTAAGGCTTGTGACATTTAGATATAATGGAGGGTTAGCAGTTAGCATGCATTGAATTTGAAATAATAGAGTTACAAGTTCAAGTCATATGTTTCTCAACCCTAGCTTATTAAAATAATAGAGTTACAGTTCAAGTCATATGTTTCTCAACCGTAGCCTGTTATTGGCTGTCCGAGATTCATTTCACATTCTTCTCGTGGAATATCTACTGTAAAGAATCAAGACGACTTTATCCAGACATTTGAAAGTAAGATCTGGTCAATATGATGAATACTTTCACCACAAGACAGTCATTCACAAACATCTCTAGAATTCTTTCGTATAATTATCCATATTTTTCATCATTCGCTTGTTTCCCCTTTTGATTCAGTCTTCCGTTTCACCTATTCTTATGATACACATCTTATTCATGCTTACATTATACTAAAAACTTAATGTTGGCAACACTGGTCAATAACGTTAGTATTTTCTCTCGATGCTTGTAAGACTGTCATTTTCACTGTAGCTCCAATCCTGCATACAGTTGATATAATTACCCAGCAAACGTATTCTGGCTAGGTTCACCCTGACATGATGTCGTCCGTCACGTGCTGTAGTTGTTTTGCATGACTGCAAGTCATGGTCATTAAAAACAGCAATCTTGAGTCTAGAATGGGGAGTGCCGGTGCCATCTTTGACCTTCTGTGATCCACTACCATTGCTAGTATTGCTCACAAATTTACGAAGTCGTTCGTTCAATTTCCTACTCCCATGCTCGATAAATGAAGCATCCCTGCAATAGGCAACAATATCCTCGTCATTTACCAAATGCAAGTCGGGATTCATTTTCCTGACACTTGCAAAGCACCAATCAAGAGTTTTGGGGTCTTCTTTCCTGTACTTTAACTGACCTACCAACCATGAATCTTCGTATTTTCTTTCGCAGATGAAGTTGGTTGTCTTGAGTAGCAGCAGTTCCGCCCCTGCCTCCTCAGCTATTTTTACAGTCTGCGCTAGGAAATCTTCCTACTTGATCCAATTTGAAATACGGTTGATGTCGCGGCCGTAGTTCCAAAAGTGGAAAAGGTGCAAGCCAATATTTACAAGCATCACCCTTGGTCGGAACTGGATGATTGTTTGACGTACATTGGACTCCCATTCTGATCCAGCCGAGAGATACAACAGTGCATTATCATTTTCTTCATCAAATACAGTGTGCTGTTTCTTCACCAAATGCTTCGTAAATCCGTAGCCCTGCCTCTCGATGTAATTGTTCGCCTTGCTCAAGGTCATTCCCTTCATAGACTGTACTACCCTAGCATGCTTTGGGCGCAGCAGCCATTCCAGTAGAATAGAGAACTCTCTCAGCGTGGAATCACCCACTATAGCTATGCGATTGTCGCGCAGCGGGGCAGGGTCAAATCCACTGAAGTGATGAGACATCTCTTCCTCTGTTGCCTTTTTGTGTTTGGGCAGGGAAATGGACAATGGGCGAAGACTCGAGTGTTCCAGGTTGGAACTCATCACAGATATTAGTTTTCCGATGGCCTCAGGGCTGCAAGTGGTGATGGGAGAAGCGACGAGTGTCTCAGATAAATTCTTATTGTCACTCAATTCAAGCTGCCTCGAAGAAAAGCTGCTGGAGCCTGTTGCATCATAGGCCCTTTCGCTATCAAGATCATCCCAACACAACATCATGAAGGCCACTGCCATTAAGCACAATGCAACGACTCCATGGATTATTTTCTTATTGTTTATCATGATTGCTGGAGTTGATAGGTGAATGCTGCGGATGCTCAGAGTCTATCTCTGGTTTCTGGTTTCTGGTCTTCTGCATATTATGGTGTGGTTGTTGTTTGTTTTGTCTCTCTTCTTCTCTTGTGGGGTCATAGGGGGTCATTACGGAGAATCTCGCGCATGGTAGATACAGCGCAGGATATGTACAGCAATGAAAACCCCCCCTGGGGGGGGGGGGGACACAATCCCGTTTAGCCTTGGCCCGGAAGGGGGGGACAGCCCAAGGTCTTGACGGCAGTCCATCACCATATCAATCTATCAATAGAATTCATCGGGTCCGGCCTGATGCTTTTGTTGGTAAATTTTGGTACAAATGAGATATCTTTTATCCTCAGCATGTTTGCTATTCTGGGCGATGACATCTTTTCCAGTTATGGCAAGAAGTACAAAGTTGTTTCATAATTTGAGTAGCTGCCCATGCTTCTTTATAAAAATACGAATGCAGACATCAAGCCATGCATCATCAGCCCATCCCACGTTCAAATCAATCCGTGTGTATTCGTCGATCTCAAATCCATCATCATATGGAAGTCCAAACTGGGAGCGGATAACAAATCATCAAACTAGCAAGACCGTGAAACTATTCAAGTCAATACACCGGGCAAATAAATCTAAACGTTTGAGCCTTGGGCTCACTGTGGCCGAGGGAGTTCGTCTCGTTACTGACATTCTATCAAATGAAGATTCGAGAAAACTGGTCCGTCAGATAATAGTTTCGGAAGACTTGCTTTCTGAGATCTCCTCTGATGACGATGATAATAAACTAAAATTGCAACACTGGCTTCGTGTCGTTCATGAAGAATCGATCGAACGCAAAGACAACAATGAACGTTGCAGTATCAATATAGGAAACGAGAAAGTAGTCGAGGCTTGCGCTGGGACAGTTACAACACAAGGTGTCGTGGCGCTTATGCAAATACCCGAACCTTTTGATCCTATATCAGATTCGAAGGAACGATTATCACCATTCTATCTTATACTTGATGGACTAGCAGGTGAGTGAAAATGCAATCTACAACGCAACGCATTTCTTGCTTGATTTTTAACACTTCATGTTCAGATCCAGGAAATGTAGGAACACTGCTTAGATCATGTGCGGCAGCAAATGTTGATGGGTTGATCTTACTTCCCGATAGCTGCGATGTTTTCAACCCCAAAGCTGTACGATCTGCTATGGGTGCAACATTCCGTGTTCCCGTACTCGATCTGGGGGATTCTAGAGCATCAAAAATGAACGTATCAAATTTTGATGAAATCCTTTTCTTAATGAAACAGTGTGGAGTTACAAGCAATAGAGTATTTGCCTCTACTATGGAAGAATCTGGATCTCATAGAACAGCTGGACCTTTGTTACAATCCATACCATACTACAATGTTGACTGGGTCGGAAATCAAACAGGAGGCGCTGCTTTGATCCTGGGAAAAGAGGGCGAAGGATTACGAGAAGAAGTTTGCAATTCCATACAACAAGGGCTGATATCGACAGTTCATGTCCCAATGGCTCATGGTACCGAAAGTTTGAATGCAGCAATCTGTGGCAGTGTAATTATGTTTGAAAGAATGAGGCAGTTGCATTTGTTGCAAATTGAAATGAGAGATGACTCCACAAAGGAGGAAAGCTAAAATACAAAGAAATGATTGCGTATTAAATGTTCAATCTCTTGAGGAATTTGTGATGCAACGCAGAGCCTAATAGAGGAGTTAAGCATGGTACCTATATTCATTGTTACAACTCATTCTGTTTCCGCTAGTCACCAAACAATCCTCAAGCTTCAGTCTAGATTACATATGTGTAGAGCAATAATTTTGGATCATAATTGAAATGAAAATACTATTAAAGACACATCGGCCATATTGAATTTGGTAGACAACAGAGAGAGGTTTCGCATGCTGAAAATGCTTGCGATTGCATCGATATCTTACCTTTCACTTGATATAATCTTACTAACAAAATTACAGGTAAATGTGCCCTTCCCGCCTCCTCTCTCGATGTGATCATGATCTCCTCAATCACTAGATAGTCGATGTTATTGTTTGTTACTACTTTGATTCATACTGCTGTCGCCCTGACTTCACCAAGAGCATTATTAGATCACGCAAAACAATTTCAACTCAACATGTACAGCGCTCCAGATTTTCCATCATCCAGCACAAGAGATTCACAAGTGGCCTTCATAGGCAACTCGATACAGTACTTTAACGATACACCTCGATTTCTAGTTCGTCTGAGTCGTCAAGCCGGTTCCATTACCACTATTCATCAAGACTCTTGTTTTCGCGGGGGGGTCAATCTTGTCGAGTTGTGGGAGCAGGGCAACGGAATGTTGAAACACGGATTCGCATCTGAAGCCGCAGTCAGTGGAACTGATGATAATGGAAACAAAATATACGATGTCGGAGCTGCAACTGTTGAAGAACTTATTGCACGAAAAGAATGGGATTTTATAGTTATCAATGATCACACTCAGGGCCCTGCGCGTGTAGAAACTCGTGATGCAACGATAGATATTTTGACCCGAAGGTATGCTCCTCTCATTGCTAAAAGTCGGGCAGTATCAATCATCATCGAAACGCCAGCTTATCGATTAGAAGATATAAACAATTCTCATGATTTGGGTACAACACAAGAGTTCCAACACAAGGTTCGAGAGGGTGTACAAAAATATCTCGAGGTACTGAAACTCGAGCTCCCACAATCTATTCCGCCTCGTATAGCTCCAGTTGGTACAGCATATTCACATATTAGTGAGAACAATTTTGAACTATGGGAACAATTATTTGATTCTTATGACAGCTTCCATCCAAGTCCAAAGGGAACATTTCTTCAGGGATGCGTGTTGTTTTACACCATGTTTTCAAACCTGCCTCCAATACCTACAACCAGTGAGGCTGTGGAAGATTTGTGGAGTGATGCAAGGATGATGAATAATGCAAGGAGAAAAAAGGGTTATGAAGAAATGCCTTTTCCTACATTGGAGGAAGTGAACTATTTTTGTCATGTTGCTCAGCTTGTTTGTGAGAAAGAGATGAATGGAATGTCACAGTCAAACAACTCGTAATAATTAATAGTTTTGTTTAAAAATAATGGTTTCTGTATTGATGAAAGGAGAATGTTTTGAAGATATCAAATAAAAACATTAATTTTCTGTAAATAATTCATGTCTCTCGTTCTGAAGCCTAGCCACCCTAATGTCTTAGTGCCAATCTTGGTTTCTGATGGCTGAACCTGCTCCATATTCTGAGTTTGAACAAGCTACTGGTCAAAAAAAGGTTATCATAACCTTACCTACTTACTATGTAAACGTATTTTCACCTTGAAACCATGGTGATCGGCCACTTATCGGCACGATGTTGACAGTGTGAACTCCGATAGGGATCCTTTAACTCAGCAACGTCATCGGCCCACAAGCAATACATCCGTTGAGAGTTTTCGGCGGTGGCCAGAACATTCAATGAGTTATTAAAGCCTTGGTGATGCCTTCATTGTGTCATTGTGCTTGCTTATGAGGTTATTTTAATAGGCGACTTACCATACAAAATTACCCAACAAGACAGACCTCTACTCTCGGCTGCTGCTTCCACGAGAAGAATCGAATCGGTTCAATATTCACACAGCTCGATTAAGAGACCCTTCGAGGAACATATTATGTGATTATGTCTGATTGCCAAATTTGTTTAGATGCTGGCCGTCTTGTGAGTTTGGTTCATTGCGGAGGTCGATTTGTGTGTTGTGTGTGTGAGTGCCACTCGTCGATCACGTAGTTTACTAGGCGATTGGTGTTAATAACCCTTTTTTGCTAATAATCATTTTTTGAGCGGTAGCAAGGTATAAACTGAAAATGATTCTGTCTAGAACTATTCTTATTTTGGATGAGAGTATCAAAAAGATATGATATGAATCGCATTAAACATTCACATGAGATCACTTTCATGTTACATGGTAAGAGGCTCATGGATAGGGCTCTCCCAAAAGGAGGTAAACACTTTGCCCCCGGTGCCCAAAAATGAGCCCATGCTCACATGCATAATCGATTAGAATTCAAATCGCTAATAACTACTAAATTCAAATTGCTAATAACTACTACAAGTAACCACTTACTAATACCACCACCAACCGAAATACATTCACACAATAGTCAACAGACTGAATCAAAACTTCACCAACCTCAAGTGTGATGAATTGAATAGGTCTGACCATTAGAATGATGTGGATAGACCATCTATCTAAACAAAAAGAGAACTAAACTTGACTAAACCAAACCAAACCAAACTGCTGTTCAAGAAAGCAAACTATTTAGGTATCTACCTTTTCAAGGATCGGTAGCGTAGAGGTACTTAGGTATAAGTACATGTCAAAGAAACCGAAACACAACAAGAAGAAAACAAAGAACACGACCATGGGATTTGGGAGGAAACCTGCCCTAATATTCTGCCTGAGCATCCCAGCCATCTTGCTCACAGCACGACTTCACACATCCACTGCATTCACACTCAGTCACAATTATTCCATAAACTCTCATAAAACAATCGCAATGAACAAAATCACAGCCATGTTCTCTCAACGCCAAAGCTCCAGTATTACCTCCACCGAATGCCCCGAAATAAGCACAACACCCAAAAATCCCACGAACGAGGTGGCCATTCTCGCCTCCGGATGATTCTGGCACCCCCAACGTGATTTTAGACGTTTGGGGGGTGTCGTGGATGTGGTCGTGGGTTATACCGGTGGACGGCAGAAAAACCCGACGTATTCTAATATTATGGATTCGACGGAAGCTTTTTTGGTGGAGTTTGATCCTTCGGTGATTTCGTATGAGGCTATTTTGGATGAGGTGAGTAGTGTTTTAGTGATTTGGGCAAGTTATTATGCGGTCATTTTAGGTCTGATACGTATTCCTTCTCTCTTATGCACTCTCATATATACAGTGGGCTCTTCAACATGCACCATTCTACCCGAGCAAATGTCAATACCGATCGGCCATCTTTTATACCAACGAAGAGCAACGTGACGCGGCAAATAAAAAGATTCAGGAACTGGGGAAGAATGGAAGTAGGAAAGTGTATGTGGATTTAGAACCGGTATCGAGCTTTTACAGAGCCGAGGAATACCATCAGGACTTTTTGGATAAACAAACTGGTGCTCGTGTTCCCAAGTTCTAATACTATGGATTCATGCGTGAATTTGAAGTATAGATGTTGTATTGGATTTTAACGCTTTAATGAACTTTGAAGGGCTGCATGTGAATGACGGATTCTGTGAACGCAAGTTGTGCAATTCTTGTGTATTTGAATTCCTGACGATTTGTGAAGTCTGTTAGAAGTTAATACGGCAATGCAATAATCTACTAAAGCGAAGTGATTTGTGAAAGTATATTAGCTTTTAGGTGAGAATTGATGTTTTCTACTACTTGGTACTACTGCGCACACTCATCATGTGTCTCCTGGGTATTCATGAAAAATATGATACACATGAACTCAATCTTGGAAGTTTTCACCAACCGCAGCCACAACCAGCAAGTTCACAACACCAACAATCATTACAATCGCAATTAACCATGCTGCTGACTAGTCCCAAGAAGCTTAAACATCGTGAGAATGAACTCCTCGCTCGCACCGGCGTCTCCAAAGCTGGATACTTGTTGAAGCGTCAAAGTTCCTCTTCATTGACGTCTCAATGGCGATGGGAATCAACCTTCTTGATTCTGAATAGTCATACGATTTCTTACTGCAGTCAGAAGGATAACTTTAATAAACCCGTCGGGAACTTGTTGCTTACGGCAAGTACAAGGGTGTACCACCAGGCGGAGGAGGCAGTGATTCGTGTTGAGACAGGCGTGGAAGTAATGCTACTGAAAGGAAGACATATGATTGACATTAAGGAGTGGAAGAAGGCCATTCATTCTAACGTTGAGAAATTGACTGAGTTAGCCAGGGGTCAGTTTGGTGTGAAGTGTAAGAGTGGCAAAGTTACAGATCACTTCCTAATGCTTCATAGGTGAGTTATATTGCCAAAGTCATGATAGCTGCGGAAATGATATACCTTCATCTCAATATATTATGTGTACCACAGGGAGTGTATCACATCTCATCCGTCCTATAACAAGACCCTAATCATCGACAACATCTATCCGCTCACGAGTCAAACTACGTTCACTGTCGAAGGGAACTGCATCAAAATCAAAGGCGAGGACATATTCATTGCAAAGAATGACATTGAGCACAAGAACTTTGTGCATGCGCTCGGGCAAATCATTTCAGCACTACAGAGTGAGGGCACTAAGGTATAAGATTTGACGTCTTCTGAAAGTACGAATTTCACTTGGTGCAAATACAACTCACATATATTCGTGTTTACCTATTCTGTAGATGATCGTCGATCCTCCTCAGTTTCCCATTCATAGCGGGACGCTGTTGTCTCTAGATGCTTCCACTATGCAATGGACCAAGAAATATCTTGTCCTAACTGATGACAGCATCTTCATTCATGGCCGCCGACGCGTTGGGTTCGACGTTGCTCGACAACACAAGATAACTCCAAACTCCACCATATTCTCTACGACTTTGAAGCCCTACTCTTTTGAAGTGGTCCTGTTCTCTGAGTCAATTCACCTAGCGGCTGCTTCAGAACGTGAGAAAAATGAGTGGATGTACGTGCTTCACGGGTTAATCTCCCAATCTTCGTATGATTTAAATGATCCACTACAAGCTGCATCGCTTGAACGAGTGCCAAGTGCTTTATCAATTGAGTTTCAATGTTCTAGTGCGCCTGGAATCATTATTGACCGAAGAGGCCATTTTGCTATGGCTTCCATTGTACACGCAACTCTTTCCAGAAAAGTGTCGATTGGTTCAATTTTGGCGTCTATCAATGACGACAGATCTATTGTACTGAAAGGCTTCGACTATGCTCTAAGCAAGCTATCAATGTGGCAAGCTCCCTTACGATTAACCTTTTGGTTGTCGCCTCAGAAAATGGGATGGTTGACAATGATGGTCACAGACAACCGTAACAGCTGGAAATCATCCAAAGTTGTGAGCTGGGGTAAGCAGTATGGTACATTTTTCTATGAAAGAAGTTCAACAAACTCACGTCATTGTCTACTTACTACATCCGTCAGAGAATGTCTACGCAACTGTTGCAGAGGGTGTCATTTCAATCTACCAGGTTCTCAAAGACGGCCGAAGCAAAAAGCAAGAGATGGGTTTATATGGGTCTGCGGTTGGACTTGTTTCACCTGAGTTGGTTCATAAGAATAATTGCTTTCAGGTATCAAACGGACTTGAACGGATTACACTCCAGACCTCTTCACACGATGATATGATGGATTGGTCAACTGTAATAGCTCAGGGAATCAGTATGGAAAATGGTGGTGGGGTTTTGCTTGACAATGTGAAGAAAGAAGAATCCGCTTTAGACTCATCTACAACGAAGGAAGAGCCTTCAATCTTTCGTAAAGTTCACAATGATGCAGGAGTCAAGTCATCAATAGTCTTTGCAAAACAAATCAAAGAAGAACTCAGCAATGAAAACAATGCACCAGCTGCACTAGTGAAGAGCAAGAGCCTTGATTCATACGTTTCTTCAGCTCCGCAATTCGAACAACTGAACACGTCCCGCTCCGTCGATGCTTCTGAGATGGAGACATTCAAGACCCTCGATCCCGTTGATATATCCGAGACGATGCAATCATTCGCCAACAACTTCTTCTCTCATTCACAAGATATGTTTCCCAATGATAATGCCAAACCCAACACGGTGATGCCATTGCAAGCTCTGAGGGTAAATCTACCCCGCGAGTCCATTGATAGCAGCAACCACAGCGAATATGATATTCCATGGCTTGAAATTGATGAGGCGACCTCTAGTGCAGCTGGATCGGTAGCTTTATCCGATGAAGAAGTAGTCGACAAATATCTTGATCTAAATGCAAGTGACCATTTGAATGCTCAAGACTATACAAAGCTTCTCAGATACAATGAATCTGCCGAGAGGCTAAAAATTGAAGGGTCTGTGTGATAGGGAGATTTCAACAACAACTTTGGAGGATTGAATGAGCTATGTTAGAGTATTTGTGTTTGGGCTTGTGTTATAATTATACGCGTAATCTAAGTACACAACATTGCCTTGTCTAACGTCTTAAATTCTCTTTGGCAAAAATCCTCTTAACCTATCAGCGTGATGCTCGAGCAATTTACGCTTGGCTTCTTCAATGACCATTTGTTTGTATTCGTTTTGCTCGCGTAGTGCTTTTGTTTCCTTTTCTTCTCTCTCTTTTTCAATCTGTGCAATCTTAGCACGCTCCAACCGTTGCTCGGCTGCCTTGACTTTGAATCGCTCCTTGAATGCACGACGATTCTCATCTTTTCGACGCTCGTCTTCTTCATCGTCAGCAAACTTCTTCAGCATGATATTTACAAGCTCCTTTTCTTCGCGTTCCATCTCTTCCAACATTGCCTTCTTGGCTGCTATTTGAGCATTGTTTTCTCTCATGAGATCCTCTTTGATTTGTAAGCGCTTTCTTGTGGCGTCTTCTTCTTCCTTCTTGAGCTTAGCCTCCAGCTCTTCCTCCCAAAGCATTGCTCGTAGATTATCAAATTCTTCTTTAGATTGAGTTTGATTGTTAGTCTCCTCCACAACCTTTGCCCATCGCCTTTTCTTATCGGCTTCAATGCGCTTCCTTTCTTGCTCCTCTTTCAATGATCTTTGCTTCATCATTTCATTATAGGCTTCGATCTCAGCCTCTTGCTCCTGGCGTTCTCGCTCGAGGGCTTCCATATGCCTTTGGCGCTCCTCTTGGAAGCCAGCCACTGCAGCTCTAGTCTCTTGAATCTTTTTCATTCTCTGTTGATGCTCCATCTCGTCTTCTCTGTTTATCTTTGCAATGATATTGTCAATCATTGCCTTGTCTTTTAGTGCTTCCTCCTTGGCCATCTCTTGTTGTTCCTATGTTCATGTATGCATATCGAGAAAAAATTCAGTGAGTGCAACGACAATGACAACCCAACCAGGGCGATCTAGGACAAATAGACGCGAGAAACTGCTCACCTCCATTTCAAGCATTTGCTTTTGCAGTACTGCCTTTTGAGCTATAAGATTTTGCCTACGCTCGTTCTCTTTTTCGATCTGTTGACGTATCTCGTCTTGACGATCATACTCCATCTTCTCCTCGATGGCTTGCTCTCTGTCATTTTCCAGTTTGCGAATGAGCAATGCCTCCTGATGTTGAGCCGCCCGTTCCTTGTTAATGTATGCAATCTTGAGTTGACGCTCCAGATCCTTGAGCTCTTCACTCGTCTCACATATTCTTTGCAGTTCCCTCTCACGCTTGTCTTGCTCAGTCTTTTGTCTATGAATTTCTTCTGCCATCCGCCGTTCAATTTCTTTCCTTGCCATTTCTCGTTGGCGATTCTCTTGCTTCTCAGCAAGCAGCTTACGTTGTTGCTCCTCAGCAGCCTTACGAGCCATCAGATTCGCCTCTCTGGCCTGATCCACCATGGATTCCTTCTCGGCGCAGTTGCTCAGCCATCGGGATTCGTGGCTGTATCGCGATAGTTCAGAGACTCGTTGCTCCTCGGCTCTTCTGAGAGCCGTTAATTTTTCGACCTTGTGAGCCGTCATTAATGACGGCTTTTTGTACGCAGCCATGTTAGATGTTGTCAAATAATTAGGGGAGATGAATTCACTCTAAGGAGTCGCATAAGTCGCCACTCGTCGAAAGAGCCTTCACACAAAACTGACAATGGAAATCTGGAAATGAAAACCAAGTTTTTTCGTCAACCTCCAGCCAGCTCGCAGCCAAACCAAGGAGCAGTCGCAATCTTCCAGGCATTCAGCCCAATATTGCATGGCCAAAGTTCAAAGGAGACTGATCCTTGTAAGCCATAAAGCCACAAACTAAGACTATGCATCAACCCAGCCTTCCTTGACCAAGAATGACATTATTTTTCTTCTCGATTCTTACTTACAATGAGTCACCTCGAACTTTCAAGACTTGACGAGGTCAAGTATGATTTCCGGAACTTAGACCTTCCATAAAGACTTGAACTGCAATTATTAATTGATCACATACGAAAAAACACAACCAGCTCAAGCAGAGGGTTTGATGCACAAAGCATCAGATAAATCCATTTGATTCGCTTGGTTTAAAACACTCTGGCACATGAAATGTATATGTTAAAACATAATCCAACCCATAGGCACAGATCAATGCCTAACCCTCTTGATTTTGACATTCTCACGCTTCTACCTTAATATACACTCCTCTGCTACTGATCTACTAACCTAAACGGTATTATATATTTATATTTAATTTTTTCATCATTGCATTCCATTATTTTTTACAAACGACGACCGCGACGTCCGCTCTTCCTCCTGGTACTATCGCTCGGAATCGGCGTCACATCCTCAATCCTACCAATCTTCATCCCATTCCTAGCCAATGCCCTCAATGCGCTCTGTCCCCCCGGTCCGGGACTACGACTCTTGTTCCCCCCCGTACCGCGAATCTTGACGTGAAGAGCGGTAACGCCCAATTCTTTACAACGTGCCGCAACGTCCTGGGCGGCGAGCATGGCGGCGTACGGCGAGGATTCGTCGCGATCGGCCTTGACTTTCATCCCGCCCGTGACGCGGACGAGGGTTTCGCGGCCGGATAGATCGGTAACGTGTACGAAGGTGTCGTTGAAGGAGGCGAAGAGATGGGCTACGGCGAATACTTCTTCGCCTTCGACGGTTTTGGGTCCTAGTTCTGTTTCACTGTTGATGTATGATAATGTGTTTTTTCGTTTTTGTTGCAAGTTGTGTATATGTATTGGATGTGTGTTGAACAGGATAGAAAAAAGAGTGGGTTAGATGATGTAAAAGATGCGTTCATGGAAAATGGTATTATAAAATGAACAGAGAGAGAGAGAAAGTGCAATCAAATCATGAATCCATCACGCAACATCAAGAGACAATCACACAAATACCCGACTCATGCAGTTTTTACATCAGACATTCCATCTCAAACTTCTTTTTCTTAAAAGGCAAATGATACATGGAACGGCATGCCATTCCACGGTACGGAGAATACAGTGCCCAAGAAAGCACACATGACATATACCGTCGGACGTCTCGTCGTCTCTCTGTGTTGTACTCATCAAGAGTTCACGATTCATTAAAACCCCCCGCAATTTGTCATGGTTCAAAAAAAGACGACAATAAATGACGACTCTCTCATTAAAGAGAATGATTGGGCCATTATCATCTCCCCCCTGCACCGTCCATCGTGACGAGATGGACCATAAGAGACGAGACGACAAAATGTTTTTGTCCTTCTGCCTCGAACCAATTCAAAGACGAATAAAGCGATTTCATAGTTCATGAATAACATCTTCACATGATGTGTTGTTCATTATAACAACACATCATCTCTCTATATATTCCTCCGTCAAACTCACGCCATGGTTATTCTTCTGTCGAGATCGTTCTTATTGTTGTTGTTGTTAGTAAAGCGAAATCGATTGAAGGCTGTTTTGCCGTGTTTGTAACCAGACCTCGGCTGTTTTGACCGTGCCCGCTTACTAAAGCGTATTCACGTAGGAATAGGTAGGATTGTACGCGGTCTGTCCTCCCCCCAAAATTGTATTTTGAATCGTACAGGTAATTTTCATCATCGCTCAAGCAACACAAAGCAACAAGCACTCTCTTCACATCAATCCAAACTATCAAAACCATGTCCGAAACTCTCTCCCTACGAGGAACCCTCCGCGGCCACACCGACTGGGTAACCTCCATCGCCACCACCTCCGAAGATCCCAATCTCATCCTCTCGGCCTCACGCGACAAATCCGTCATTTGCTGGCGTCTCACCCATTCCAACTCGGGCGAAGACGACAGCTACGGTTACGCCCAGCGTGCATTGAGGGGACATTCTCACTTTGTATCCGACGTTGTCATCTCCTCCGACGGTCAATTCGCATTGAGCGGCAGTTGGGACGGTACCCTTCGTCTATGGGAAATCAATTCGGGACGTACCACACGTCGTTTCGTGGGTCATACCAAAGACGTGCTCTCCGTGGCGTTCTCCGTGGACAATCGTCAAATCGTTTCCGGCTCTCGGGATAAATCCATCAAGCTTTGGAATACCCTGGGTGAATGCAAGTATACCATCGGTACCGATTCCGACGGACATTCCGAATGGGTATCGTGCGTCCGATTCTCGCCTTCGCAATCGGTACCCCTCATTGTATCGTGCGGATGGGACCGATTGGTCAAGGTATGGGCATTGACCAATTGCAAGCTTCGTAATGATTTGATCGGTCATACCGGATATCTTAATACCGTATGCGTTTCGCCCGACGGATCCCTCTGCGCCTCGGGCGGTAAAGACGGTACCGCCATGTTATGGGATTTAAACGAGGGCAAACGTTTGTATTCGCTCGATGCCGGCGAAATCATCCACTCGTTGGTATTCTCTCCCAATAGGTATTGGCTATGCGCCGCCACCGATGAATGTATCAAGATTTGGGATTTGGAAAGTAAGGTCATCGTGGATACGTTGAGGCCCGAGGAGTTTGATATGGGGAACGAGGAGGGCGGTGCGGCGTCTTCTCATGCCAGGGCGCCGCATTGTACCAGTTTGGCTTGGAGCGCCGATGGTAGTACCCTGTTTGCGGGGTATTCCGATAAGATTATTCGTGTGTATGTTGTTACCTCCATTTAAAATGTTGAAGAATGGAAACAAGGGAGAGTCTCTTGACGGATTAGTAGATAGTATTTCTTTTTAAGAACATTAACATGAAAGTCTATTGAAGGCATTACACTGCCGTAGATTTATCTTTAATGTGCTATAATATGTAGTGTACATTCAATACTTTTGTTGTAGGTACTTTTTGTCAGCATAATTTATAAAATAAACAAACCTTACCGTATCTGTTTTAGTCGCTTCGTCTGCTAAACGTTATGCTAACAAAACTACGTTCTTTTGAAACTGAGCATTTGGAAAAAGATGACGTGCCGCGAAAGTGAACATTCACCAACCTCTCTTTCTCTCACATGTATATCTATTACACAATCGTGATATGCGATTTGAGTTGACAGAACTAGAAAAGATGTCACTTTCAACTCTCAACATCACTAACTTTTACTAATATAAGAATAACAGAGACTAAATAATACAATATAATAAGTATTTATTTTTAGTCAATGACTCTTACTGCTTGTACAAATCCTTTGATGGTGTACTTCTTCTGGGTCACTCATTTTGTCTAGTGGCTCTTACTGCATGTATACAAACCGATGATGGTGTATACTTCTTCTGGGTCACTCTGTCATACATAAATGTCACCAAAGACACCTCCAAAGATGACGATGTTCTTCGTCAATACCAATACTTGCGTGGAAGTCATCAAGAGCAGCAAGCACTGAATCATCAGCTACCACACTTGTTGCAGTACATGCGGCACACAAAGAAGACTTTTCCCACGCCTTTCCGTTGGCAAGTTCAATCATGACAGTGTTCTTGCCCTCTTCGGAAACATCCCACGAGATTGTATCTCCATGAGTCGTATGAAGAGTGACAGACTTTCCTGGAGAGATATCAATAGCATCTTTGATACGATGATAGGTATTACCATCATCGTCGGCTAGAACTAGCTCATGGATCTTGGAGGCCACCGAAGATGGTACGAAGGCAAGTGCAGCCACGGGAACATCAATTTCATTGAGATTGATGCCAATGGGTTGATTATCCTTGGTGAGAAGGGCGCGGTTGTTAACTTGCGTATCCTTGGCTAAGTTCGCTGCGGCGAAACTCGTGCCAAAGACAGCAGCAACAAGAGCTACAGTGAGCGCCACAAGACCACCAATAGTGCGCTTGTACTTGCGGATCTTCGAGCTGGCATGATGTGCCTCCTCATTGGCACGAATGACATCATCGTAGAAGTCACGCATTGCCAAGTAGAGCTCTTCGTTAGAGACCTTGCCGTCACCATCACGGTCGAGACCCTTGATGAAGTCCTCAATGCACTGCTGCCTTGCTTGTTCTTTGGGTGTCAACAACTCAGAATGATGATTCTCAGTGTACTTTAGGATGCTGTTGACAGCAAGTGACGACTGAGCTCTTGATAGATCATCGGAGCCAGTAGGGAGGGTCGTGTCGTTCTTAGAAGGAGTGTCTGCCATGGTAGTCGATGAAGATGATTGATATCAGTGTGCGGTCGTTTGCTGTTGTATGATTGATGATTAGGTACCCTAGATGATAACAAACCAGGGGCTGGTTTCTGCAAACGAGAGTGAGCGACATCATCCCTTTTTGCAGCTGACACCAGTTCTTGGTTCAATTCCGTTTGATATCTCAGATCTTGGAAGTAGCCTTGAACTTCAGCTGACCTGATGGCGTTGGTGTCAAGAGTGCTAGAGGAGGATCTACCGGAATTAAATCAGAAATCTAGTCAGTGTACATAGGAATCCGTTCAATCCAAGAACTGGTGTCAGCGCTGCCGCAAAAGGGAAGAGAAGAGTCGCTCGCTCTCCTTGGCAGAACCCAGCCGGCCCCTGATCATCTTATTACAGTGGGGTGCTACAAAGTGTACCCCCCCCGGGGGTACACTTTCTAATACTAGCTTGGA
>JALLPH010000567.1:0-17592 GCA_036939855.1 Cyclotella choctawhatcheeana
ATGTTTAATTGAAGCATGACAGAGGAAAAGGCTCATGTTGCTACTATCACCTGCACCTACACATGAGTGGTACTGCTATTATATGCAGTGCATCATGAATTCAAAGGGTAGTGACACAAATCCTTACTAGTGAAATTCTCTTTTCTTAGTAAAAAATTTTCTAGAGCACAAATATATCAAAGCCAAAGCAACCATCTCTCACAAAAATTGGGTACATCCCATTTCACTAGCAACGTAATAATCATAGAGATGCAACCAAGCATTAGCCCCAAAACTTAGTACCCTAAATCACATCTTAAATTCACTCCGCTACAATATTGCCTGACCTCTCTTGGGTTTACCGCAATGCCCATAGCGTGGAGTTTGTTGCTCCTCCTCTTCTACATCATTGAGATATAGCGTAAAAGTAAATCTTGAATGTGGTGGAATCCACGACATTATCAGTTTGCCTATTTAAGAATCTTTGAAGAATAATTCGTTGCGTAAAGCCTTGATGTTTCTGGTGTTGATGCAATGCAGCCTCAAATCAGAAATGTAAGTCATTGTTGATACGTGATTGCATTAATCGAGTCTATGAACTTATTGCTTTTACATATTGTTGATATTAAATGGAGAATTGCCCAATGATTCAAATGATGGTTGCAGAAACTGTTCTGATGCTCTCCGTATCTCCTCCGACGCTTTCTTCTCTTTACTTTCGCTATCTGGTTCATACGCTCCCTCCTCATGTCCCCCTCTATTCTTACTATACGTTCCCGACACCTTCAATATTCGTTCTCTACCCTTACGGTCCACATAAGCCTTGAAATGCTTTGGGAAAATTGTATCAATAAAATCATGTACCAAATCAGTTGAATACTTGACGGCTACGCCCACGCCATTGGCTTCTTCTATATTTTTCAATGCCGATTCACATAACGTTGCTAAATGTATAGAACAGAATTCTTCATCTTCCAAGTCGTTCATCCCGTACCCCTCTCGTTTCACAAAGGCGTGGACTTGAGCCGATGTTTTCTTACTCCGCACGCACATGGCTCCGGAGGTATGACGAGAATCTCCCAAATGACTCATCATTACCTGTACCGGTTCTCTATACAAGAACATCCAGGGAGTTGACGGGAACGCAGTCCTAAAGGATTGCATCATACGAGTTGTCAACGATTGGAACTTGTAAAATAGAAATTCTTCCTTGGGATCATTCGATCGTCCCATGAGGTATATTACATCCTTTAACAAATTCGTAGATGCCTCCACGGTACACTCTGTAAATTGCTCTCCACAAGCCTTGATCGCCTTAATAGGCGGAGCCGACTCGGAATACACGCGATTCTTCTCCGGATTTAGCGCCACCATCGAATTCGCCGCCAGTGTCGACCCGCATCGACTTTCGTGAAACACAGCCCCCTTCAACTCCAACACCGTCGGCCCGTTCAAATTCTGCGTTGCCACATCCATATCAAACTCCCGTACCAACTCGACCGCCTCGCTCAAATCCACCCGCACTCGACGGAATTCATCGTCGCAATTCGAATGAGACACCACATCGCGAAACATGGGCTGTTCCGGCGGGTTCAACTTTTGCTGCTTAAAATCCAACTCGCAGAATACGCCGTAAACTCCCTCGTAATAATTGTCTTGCATTACGTCGTCGTCGTACTCGATATCGATGAGGTTTAACGATGCCGATAATATTTTCTGCGCCAGATTCTTCTTGTGCAGATCGTAATTGGGGTTGGACAGTGCTTCTCTCAGCGGTAGAATGTCGGGGTCCTTGCGTGGTTTGGCGGGTAGTGTGTCACGTGTTTGTCCTAGTTGACGTAGGGCGTTTAGACGTTTGTTATTGCCCCGTCGAATATTTAAGGTGGGGGACAGGTCGAGTTGATACAGTGTTAGTAGAAATAGAGTGGTTAGTACAAATGCGGCTAGGATACGTTGTTGTTGGCGTTGTCGGCGGGCTTTGCCGGCGTTGCCTTTCATGCTACGTTTTGATATCTTGGCCATGGTGCATATGATGAAGAGCCTTTATTCTGGTGAGAATGAATCCCTCTTCTACAGATGTTGTGTAGAGTAGGGCGAAAGAGTCGGTGCAAGCTCGTTAGTTTGGCTTGTCGTCGGCGACTTCTTGTGGATTTGCTTGTGCCTCGTGCAAAACATGCTTTGTGCTTTTTGTGCTCGCTCCCTTGGCGGGAGAGTCACTACCATCTTCAGGACATAAAGAAGTTCAAAATTTTGAACCTCAAATCGACAAAGGAACTGGTACTCGAAAAATTGCCGCCGAAATCTTCATGCTTTCGCTCCAAAAAACGAGCACCATGGTAGCAATTACGTGAGACTTATGTCTTATGTCCATCAACAGATCACGTTGCTCGTGCCATGACTTATTGAATAGAGAGGCAATACAAGAGGAAATATTGTGTTCCAATCATTTGTCTGACAATTGAACTACTGAAGAGTCACAAGAGTTTGACATAATTACCTACACGGCATCCAGCAGCAGCAACAACAACAGAACCCCAACACATCATTAAAGTAATTGCATTGAAACATCAAAGAACACACAAGGTAGTATCATGCCAGACCCCGCCAAAGTAAAACTAGCCATCGTAGGCTCCGTCCTCGTCATCGGTGCCTCCATCGGCCTAGGCCTTGGTCTCACTCGCAACAAATCCAACGGAGCCATTGTCGAGAATCAAAACATGGCCGTTCCCCAAAAGGAGGTGGTGTACAAAGACCCATCGCCGACAAAGAAGAAGGATATATTGGATGAATTGGAGTTGAATGCTGCTTCACGTTACAGTTCGTATAGCGGTAGTGAATACATTGATTATGGTAGTGATCCTTTGGGTCAGGATGTGATGGAGACGAAGGAGAGGAGTTACGATGATGATCATTGGGAGGATCATTGGGAGGACGATGGTTGGGATGATGACGGTTGGAAAGATGTGAGTTTTTGTGACAACTTTATATTACATCTACACCTCTTGAGTCCATGAGATGACTTAATATAAATTGATCTCATGCAAAAATAATAGGACGGACACCCGGTGTACATTGGCTCGAGCAAGAGCGGAAAGGGCTCGGGTTATTATCCGGTCTATCACGGCTCTAGTAAGAGTGGCAAGAGCAGTGGTAGTAAGGGTGGGAAAGGCACGTCTTCTTACGGTGGGAGTTCGAAGAGCACCAAGAGTTCCTATGGATATTACGATGCTGGCAGCATCAAGAGTGGTAAGAGTTCGTATGAGTATCATTCTGGTGGCAGTAGCAAGAGTGGTAAAGGACACTCTTCTGTGATCCATTATGGTGGTGAAAGTAGTAAGAGCAATAAAGGACACTCTTCTGTGATTCACTATGGTGGAGTAAGTAGCAAGAGCAATAAAGGATATTCTTCTGTGATTCATTATGGTGGAGGAAGCAGTAAGAGCAATAAAGGATACGGCATCAACGTATCGGGAGGAAAATCAGACAAGGGTTCCTCCACAATTCATTACGTTGTTAATGGAAAGTCTGTCCAGGATTCATGGGGTAGCTCATGGTCCGATGATTCATGGGGCAGCGCGTGGTCTGGTGATGCGATTGATACTCCTCGTCCTTCCAAGCGGCCTTCTCCCAAGCCGCAGTACATGTAAGTGCCTAGCTTACTTTGCCATTGAAATTTGGGCGAATCCTTAGTCTAATTGCCATGTTTTTCTGCACAAACAGCCGCGGCAAATGGGCTGACGATGGTCATCCTACTACTGATGCACCAACAAATAAGCCATCGCCTCTTCCAACAAACAAGCCATCAGGACCTCCCACACCGAAGCCATCGCCACTTCCAACACCGAAACCTTCCCCTGCTCCAAGTGATGCACCCACTACTAGCAGCCCAATGAAAAGCCCGACCAAGAACCCAACGAAAAGCCCATCCAAGAACCCAACCAAGCACCCAACCCAGACCCCAACCAAAAGCCCAACCAAGATCCCAACTGTACCTCTTGTTTCACCTGCCCCAACAACATGTGAAGAGCGTCTCTGGCATCCAAATCCATTTCTCAAGTTCTGTATTAATGACTCGAACTATCCAGCAAATTGGGCAACTCCAGATCTTTTCGAGCAATACTTCTATAACTCACTGACTGAGTGCTGCCTCGCAATCTTTGGAACAAAAGAATGTGAATCTGTAGACATTTGCTTCGAGTCTAATTCGCCAACTGTAGCACCAGTCACTATGGCACCCACCACGTGTGAAGAGCGCAAGTTTTATGCTCTTGATGATGACAGCCCATTGATATGCAGCAACGGATATGATATTCCTAAGGGTTGGGCAGATGACGGATATTATTACGATAGCTTGAAGGACTGTTGTCTTTCTGTTTTTGGAAGTGTGGCTGATTGTGAATACTATGACATATGTGCCCCGACTCCACTACCCACTCCTCTTCCAACTCCCAAGCCTTCCCCTCTCCCAACAAAGAAACCAACCCCGCAGCCAATCGATCTGATCCTTACACCAGCCCCAACTACATGTGAAGAACGCAAGTGGTGTGTCGCCTATTCGGGTGATCAAATGATTTGCAGCAACATCAATGACTGCTCAAATGGATGGAACGGTGATGGGTATTACTACAATGGTTCTAAGGATTGTTGTATCTCTGTCTTTGGAAGTGTGGCTGAATGTGAATACTATGACATATGTGCACCCATCACTCCAAATCCAACACCCAAGCCTTCTCCTCTTCCAACAAAGAAACCAACCCCGCAGCCAATCGATCTGATCCTTACACCAGCCCCTACCCCATGTGGTGAACAGGTATTCTTCTTCGATGGAAACACTTGCAGTAACGAGTTCTACATCGCAGATGCACCAGCTTATACATCTGCCATGATTTGTTGCAATATTAACTTTGGGCCTGGATCATTTGCCAATGGAGTATGTAACTATGTTGACATCTGCAACACATTAGAACCTACAGAAAGTCCAATCACACCTGCCCCAACACCTTGTGAAGCGCAAGTCTTCTACTTCGATGGCAATTATTGTACCAACAACGTTGCCGGTGACGCGTTTTTCTTCACTGATGATGTATCTTTCAAAACCATTATGGCATGCTGTAATGTGAACTTCGGTATGGGTTCGTTTGTCAACGGAGGCTGCAACTTTATCGACGTGTGCAACAGCTTGCCTCCGACTCCTTCGCCGGTAGAAGATATCAAAACTTTACTTCCAACTGATTCTCCTATCACCCCTGAACCTACCGAAAATCCAATCACCCCTGCCCCGACACCTTGTGAGGCTTTGCCATTTTTCTTTGACGGAGATACTTGCAGTAATGAGTTTTTCATCGCTGATGCTCCATCATTCGATTCCTTGGCGAAGTGCTGTAATATGAACTTTGGAGCAGGAGGAGCTTTCACCGATGGAAGCTGTAACTATATCGACATCTGCAATACATTACCGCCCAGTCCTGCTCCCACATTCATTAGCACCCCCGGCAGCACACCAACAGTTTCGAAAGAAACGACTGGCCCCCCAACCATGTCTATTGGAAGGACACGTGATATACCCCATGATGAATCCAAGACCTTGACAAGTACAGAATGTGAGCCAATATATGCTGGAACTCCGCAGGTTTGTGTTTATGTTTGCACAGATATCATTTCTGTCTACGTTGGAGGAGAACTCATTTCAGAAGACGCGAAGAGTTATGAAACGGAGTGCCCAAATCAATAGATATGGACTCGTTTAGTCTACCCATATTTTGCATATTCGTATGAATGTTTTATATAAGGCTTCCTGTGTGTTTCTTTAGGCCAAGGACCTGATATTATAAACTGAATGTAGAACACTCTAGGCAGATATTGATCAGGTATTTTAAGCAATAGTAGTTCACAATTTCAATTCTCTTGGACAAGCCTCCAATAATATGTGTAAGCACAATAAAACCATGCATTTAATACCCTCTTGCTGGCAATTTACATCATTGTGATTTTGATTTGACTATCTATGTTGAACAGTCAGGGGCATGGCTGTCAGTGGTAATATTCACTTCTGTTGGGTCGATCAGAGAATATTACCTGGGGCACCATTAAATAGAAGAAGCGAGGCCCAGCATGAGGAACCTCTGACTGGGTGTGCGCTGGATGGTCATAGGAGAGTAATCAGTTGATCTGAAAATTTCTAAGGAGTCTTTCTCACTCACAAAAATGGCGAATCCAACGACACTAGTTTGAATAGGTCTACCAGAAGAATAGGTCAATCGCTCTGAAATATTATTCACTCCGAAATATTGGCTCTGAACGTTCATTCTGTAAGACTTGATACTTGATTATGTTCCTCATTTATGATGATCATTTTCAAGCTTGAGTTGATGAGTTTTGCGTCATAAATCTCAAAACGATCTTCATATCATCGACTTTGGGGCTCAGGCTCGGTGCGGTCGTCTAGGATGCGTTGGGAGACGCTGACAGGCTTCACTTGAGGAGACACTGTGGTTTGGGGCTTAGGCTCAACGTGGTTGATGTGGACGCGTTGTGACGGGCTAGCTGCCTAGCTGCCGGGGAGGCGGTGGGGCTCATCAGGGCTCGGGTTCGGTGAGGTCGCCGAGGATGCGTTGGGAGACGCTGACGGACCTGCACTATTGGGAGGCACTGGGACCCAGGCTTATGGGCTTGGCGTGTATGGTGTCGACGGGGATGCGTTGGGAGACGCTGTCGGACCTGCACTGGGGCTCAGACTGGTATCGTGGTCGACGGTTGAGGGTGCGTTGGGAGACGCTGGGGTCTACGGGGATGCGCTGGGAGATGATTTATTTCAGGCTTCAAAGCCCTGATGATAAAGTAAATAAATAACAACTTTTGATTAAGTATTTCATTCAACGTGCTATCATTAAATCCTGAGTGCAATAGTAGTGACATTGTACATTTGCATATTTGCCTCATCTAGTTTGTCGTTTGGTTTGACCTGGTTTGACCATGATTTATGATTTGACAATCTGTGTTGAACAGTCAGGACATTCATTTTAGACCAATAGAACAGGCATAAAACAATATTGATAATAATACTCCCTTTTATCGGTCCTGTCAGAGAATGTTGTAGATGAACCTTGACTGAGTGCGGCAACTGGTCGCCCAGAATGAAATATGTGAGCTTGGATTTATGTTACGCCAAAAAGAAGGAAGTAGTACAATTTGGTACAATTATTTAAGCCTTGAAATTTTCAGATGTATTTGTTTAGGGGAATCTGATCTTCCGTCTCTCTCTTGTGTGTTTGTCTTCGAAGGATGCTCCACAAAAATGGCGAATTCATTGACTACGGGAAACAGCTATCCGAAATATTGTAACGTACATTCGAGAGGCCACAAGACTTGATTGCGTTGCTCGTGTTTGATTCATTTTTGGTAGGAGTTGATACGGATTTTTCATCATAAACCCCTACGATCTTCGTATCTCGACGTTACCATCAGTTCATAAACCTGCATCTCGATATCGTTCCTGACGTTGACACATCATCTGTTGATAAGAATATGAAGTTAATGCTGTTATTAGCCGGCTCGTCCTTGGCACATGGATCTAAACAAAAGGAGAGGAAACTACGAGGGACGCAAAGCGAGGTGAGTTCGTCCATCGTATCATAACTTTCTATTCTATACATTGTCCGCAAATTATCATATGTACTGATGTTATCACGAATCATTACAGCGTAATCTTCCAAAGCTATCCTCTTGGGGATCTGGCTTTGAACCCATCGACACCCCTGCACCAACTCCTTGGGATGGAGATTCCTGGGGTGGACTCAGTACTGGCGGATGGGGACCTGATGGATGGGAAGGAAGTTGGGGTGGAAGCTGGGAAGGCAATCTTGTGAAAGTTTCTGGTGGCGGATCCAAGAGCAATAAGATGTCGTTCAATGTGAGTGGAGGATCTTCAAAGAGTAATAAGAATAGTTATGTGGTCTCTGGAGGCAGTATCAGTAGCGGAAGTAAAAGTGACAAGGGATACGGAATCTATGTTTCTGGTAGCAAGTCTGACAAAGGTTCCAGTAGTCTCAACGTTGCTGATTTTAGCTCCAAAAGTAATAAGGGCTATGGATTGAATGCTTACGAAGTTGGTAGCAGCAAGAGCAACAAGGGCTACACATTAGATGTCTCCGGCGGGAGCTCCAAGAGTAACAAGGGCTACGGAATCAATGTTTACAGTGGCAGCAAGAGTGAAAAGGGCCCAAGTGGAGTTTATATCAATGTTGTTGGAGGCAACAGCTCGAAATCCAACAAGGTTCCGGTAAATCCCGTGAAACCAATCAAAGGATGGAAGGATGATGGACACGCTCCCGTCCCTGTTCCAATTGTTCGAGGAAAGGTAAGAATTCACTTCATGGTTTATTCTGCTAGAACTGATTTCAGTGCTTTTAGCTGACAATTTCCACCTTATTAAATTAGGTATGGGGTGATGATGGTCACTCTTCTCTTTCGACACCAAAGCCTACGTATTGGAGAGGTGACGCACATTTACCGACGAACAAACCCGTTCCTTCATTTGTTACGCCTGCACCTACAATATGCGAGGAACGAATGGTATGGCACCCTAACGCAGACTACACAATGTGTACCAACGACGATGACTACCTGCCAGATTCACCATACGTCTACAACTCACTTTCCCGGTGCTGCAAAGCCCTTTTTGGAACTCTGACTTGTGACTATGTGGACATATGCAATCCAGAACCTGTCCAAACTCCGGAGCCAACTCCTGCCCCTACGCCCTGTGAAGCACAAGTCTTCTTCTTTGACGGCAATGTATGCAGTAACGAGTTCTATATAGCAGACGCACCAGCATACAACACTGTTATGGCCTGCTGCAACCTGAACTTTGGCATTGGATCTTACCCCATTGGAGGGTGCCAATACGAAGATATATGCAATCCAAATCCAACCCCAAAGCCTTCAAATCGACCTTCTGCTCGTCCATCAAATCGACCCACTAAGAATCCAACTATGCGACCATCAAGAAGGCCAAGCAATGCTCCAACTCCTAATCCAACCCCAAAGCCTTCAAACCGTCCCAGTAATAAGCCCATTGAACCGGTTCAAACCCCTGAACCAAGTCTTTCTCCAATCACGCCAGCTCCTACACCTTGTGAAGCTCAAGTCTTTTACTTCAATGGCAAAGTCTGCAGTAACGAATTTGTCATGCCCAATGCCCCAGCGTACAACAGTCTTATGTTGTGCTGCAACCTGAACTTTGGCATTGGATCATACTTAAATGGAGCTTGTCAATACGTTGATGAATGTAACACATTACCCCCAAGCCCCAAACCTTCAAGCAAACCTACCCCAGTCCCCAGCAATGCTCCTGTTACCCCTTCGCCAACTACATGGTAAGTGTTTCTCTTCAGTTGAAATCACGTTGTGGTTAAAATTGACATTCCTAATTATTCTACTTTCCAAACTCTTCATGAATTTCAGTGAAGAGCGTTTGTGGCATCCCAATCCGTACTTCAAGTTTTGCATCAACGATTCCAATGTCCCAACAAGCTGGACTGCCCCTGATGCCATAGACTCGTACTTTTACGACTCTCTAGCACAATGCTGCATGGCTGTCTTTGGAACAGTGTCGTGTCAATATGTCGACATATGTGTTACATATTCTCCTTCTGCTTCACCTGTTTCTGACGAGCCCACTCCTAATCCAACCCCTCTTCCAAGCCCACTACCAACACCCAAGCCATCTTCGCGACCTACTCAATTCCCGACGCCACTTCCAAGTCCGCTACCAACACCCAAACCATCTTCGCGACCTACTCAATTTCCGACGCCACTTCCAAGTCCGCTACCAACGCCCAAACCATCTGCTCAGCCTACTCCATTCCCGACACCTCTTCCAACTCCAAAGCCTTCTCCTCTCCCTACTAACAAGCCAACCCCGCAGCCATCAATCGATTTCATCCTTACACCAGCCCCAACTACATGTGAGGAACGCAAGTGGTGCGCTGCGTACTCTGGTGATCAAATGATTTGCAGCAATGTCAATGATTGCTCGAATGGGTGGGAAGGTGATGGGTATGTCTTCAATGGTTGGGAGGATTGTTGTATCTCTCTCTTCGGGAGTTTGACAAACTGTGAATACTATGACATATGTGCACCTATCACACCAAATCCAACACCCAAGCCTTCTCCTCTTCCAACACCCAATCCGACACCGCTCCCATCCCCTCTTCCCACACCACAGCCAACAAATAAGCCTTCCAGCAAACCTATTGAACCAATCGAAACACCCATGCCCACTGATTCTCCTGTTAGTCCATCCCCAACCCCATGTGAAGCGCAAGTCTTCTACTTTGATGGCAACGCTTGTACAAATGACCAGTTCTTCATTGCGGGCACGCCATCGTATAATTCGCTCATGATTTGTTGCAACGCGGTATTTGGTTCTGGGTCTTTCATGAATGGAAGCTGCAATTTCATTGACATCTGCAACACATTATCTCCTAGCCCTGAACCTACAGAAAGTCCCATCACGCCTGCACCTACGCCGTGCGAGGCGCGGGAATTCTTCTTTGACGGCAGCATTTGCAGTAATGATATCTTCATCGCTGGTGCTCCAGCATTTATGTCTTTGAAGAAATGCTGTAATTTCAACTTTGGATTTGGATCGTTAATGGACGGAAGTTGTAGCTACATCGATATCTGCAACACACTCCCTCCAAGTCCTTCGCCAATAGAATTTGTCAAGACATTACCTCCGACAGAGGAGTTTGTCAAGACATTGCCTCCGACAGAGGAGTCTGTCACGCCATCTCCAACACCGTGAGTGTACATGAACTGTTTATTTTAACTTGTTGTATTGGTTTACTCATGTCTTCTTGACTACCATTTGCTCGATATCGTAGTGAGCCTACACCCGTACCATCTCCCTTCCCAACTGAGGAACCAGTCACCCCAGAACCTACGGAAAATCCCATCACCCCAGCTCCGACACCTTGTGAAGCTCGAGTGTTTTTCTTTGACGGAGATACTTGCAGTAATGACATTTTCATCGCCGATGCTCCAGCATTTGGTTCTTTGCAAAACTGTTGTAATATTAACTTTGGACCTGGAGCGTTTGCCAATGGAAATTGTAACTATGTTGACATCTGCAACACAATACCACCAACACCAGCTCCTTCTTTTGGTGCAACTCCAACAGTTTCCAAAGAAACAACTGGCCCTCCCACAATGTACGCAGGAAGAGGTTCAAGAAGAACGGCTTAATGCTTGAAAATATTTCAGCATGCAATAGGTCTTGAAGTAGACCGAGCTGTCGCTGCTGTTTAGATTTGTGATAAGCTGCTCGGTTCTCTTCTTTTAATAGTGTGCCATCTCAGTGACATAGAATGATAAGGAATTATGTAGATAAAGACTATTTTGTATATGGTACTCTATTTCTCTATCGCGAAATGAAGCATAGTATCTGCTGTGTGAATCCGTAGTCATCAAGAAGAAGACAAAAGAGAATGACATAAAACCATAGGCAAGAAAGATGCTTATAATGATTAGATTCAAGTGAAAGTAGCATGTCAAAACTCCCATAAGCACTTGTGAGCAATGACGAAAAGCATACACCCCATCTACCAAGTAATGGGCACAACTTCAACCGATGTCAAATCCTTTCCAGCATAAATGGCCGCATCCTTTGGGGCAATTCTTCCGCCAAATCCCATAAGCAACGGGATGAACGTAGGGTATCCAGACAAAGGAAACACAGCAACATTAGGCTCAGGAACCTTCGCCGGGTCAAACGAATGCTTCTTCATTATATTGATGACTGGCTTGGTTGGTTCATACAAGGTGCTACCATCTTGACTATAGATGCAGTTCCTGTTGAGGAATGCACAAGTCTTTTCGAAAATGCCGAGCATAGTACCACAATTCTTGCAGTAGGAACGAGCCATCTTGCCCTTTTCTCCTACCTTGACATAATCAATATTCGCATGTGCCTCTTTGGTGGATATGTCACTCGTGAAATTGATGTCCTTGCCCTTGACCATGGCATATGCTACACCACCGTGACTGTTGGTAAATGCCGAGTATCCATCAAAGTTGGGCTTGGATTCGATGAATTGCGCCGAGGCTACACATGAATGACAGTGGCAGTTTGAGGCTGATAAAGATCCTTTAATTTCGGCTTGTACGGAGCCACATTTGCATTTGAAGAGCAGTTGAGGGTAGATCATGATTAATTCTATGAGGAAACTGTGTGGAGAAATTGTGATGAGAACACTCCTCGTCATAGAGATTGAGATCTCTGAGCCTCTGAGTCGCGCGTCCAGTAGATAGAGTCACGAGTCGAGCCTGCCGCCCCATCCATCTCCTCATGTCTCGGCATTAGCATGGACCATCAATCACCACCTCCTCTGTCCATCCAAATCCAACATCCATTTGTCTGATGAGGATGCATGTGATGCATAAAATATTATTCATTGTTTTTGCCATCGCAACGAGAGTTACTGCGTTCACTGGATCTAGAACAGGTCATGCAAGTAGAACCACCAGTTGCCCAACTCCTCGTACCTCTACTCTCAATATTATGTCCTCGTCGACTCATTCACTGCCCGACATCAATTATGGTCTATCTGATGAAGAATTCCACTCGTGGCTCACTGATGAAGTCGCAAATTGTCCGGGTAGAAACACGTACTCATCAGTATACGATGACTCTATAGATGCAATTATTCAATGGAGAAAACGGTACAGAGGCAATCCTCTCTTATGGAAACGCATCTTCAAGAAGGAACGCGTTATAAAAGAACTCATTGAATCTGCTCCCATCATTGAAATGGTAAAGAAAGTCGTTGAATCTAGTCCGGATGGATCAGAGAAGTTTACAATTATCGATTTGTGCAGTGGCAAAGGCTACCTCTCCATGTTTCTGTCGGAAATCTTACCGGCAGATAAGGTTGAGCGATGTGTTTTAGTGGATAAAGCTTGGGCTATTGCGAGCAAAGACACAACTGAGTTGAAACCGCATCATATGAATTGGGACCACATTTATGGTATTAATCCGATGACTGATGAATCGTATTTTACTACGTGGCCTATAAACTTGTACACATCAAAACAAGGTAAAGAAAACACTGCTTGGTCTCTTCGTCCGTGCCTTGAATGTAAATAACCAAATTCGATCCATGCCAATACGTTTTTATAAGATCTAAAACAGTCACTCAGTCCGAAGCAAATGAAAAAACACATAATTGACAAAGCAAAAGGCCAAATTATCATCCTCGCAGTTCATCTCTGTGGTACACTCTCAATAAAAGCTGTTGATATCTTCAACAAGAATGACAATGTGAAACTCTTTGCTTTAAAGCCATGTTGTTTGCCTCGGATGCTTTACGCAAGAAGGGGCGATGTCTTTAGAATAGGTCATCATGAATTCGATGCAAAGGATGTTTGTTCTAATGGGTCATTCAATAAGAAGGATTGGACTGGCCCTCCTCGTTGGCATTTGGAGGTGAGTTGCAGATCCATTCGTACACCAATACATGTTCAAGATACAATGACTCTATTTTTTATGCAGCCAAAATTCAATCTATGGGCTGATAATCTATTTAAGGGAATATTAATTGACGATAATAATGTTAATCAGTCATCAAATGACCAATGTGGAGTACTTGTACCGTCAAAGAGTGGCTTAAAAGCAAAGAATGAGATTTCAATACAAGTTGATGGAGGTAAGTTGTTATTGTTACATTGTCAAGAATCACACCACTTTTCTAATATTTGTCATTCTCTGATGATAATTCATCGTTAGGCTTTCAAAACACCTATATTTTTGCCGAACGACAGCCTATCACTTCGGCAATATGGAACTGACAACAAATCCGATGAAAGCAGCATTTGCTCTAGGGAGATGCTATTGAAATTTTGTTCCTGGTAAATTGTAGCGTGAAATTACTTGAAACAATTGACATTCCATCCTTAAAAGAGTGAGTCAATCAAAATTATTCAGTGAAGCAATTCATAAAAGGAGATCACTCAATCATTGAATCGTATTAACAGTGAAATAGAAAAGTTGAATGAGGTCCAGGTTTGATGACGAATATGTGTTGCTGGCACGAACTATCGTTGGTTGAAACCCACGCCGATATTAATACATCTCGCTAAGACGACGGTAGGTGTGAAAATGTATTTCATTGCACGTTTCAAGAATGTGTGAACCTGATAAGGAAAAGGATTGCTAATAAATAAATAATCTTACAGTAGCATCACCGAAAGGTCTTTATTTCATCTAATCTTCATCTACTCGAAGCAGAATATTTTCTATCCCATCTATTCTACTTTACTAGAATCGAAAAGGCTGCAACAACATCAATAATCAACCATAAGTATACAGATGTCTTGCTAACACCAATTGAAGCCCATTCTGGAGAGAAGTACATGGCTTTCATACACGCAAGTGCATCAACCATCGCCTTTTTCCCTACCGCGGTAATGATATCATCGCCCCAGGCAAGTGAAGTCAACAAAGCTCCAAGTCCTGTTAGAGTAACTCCAAGTCCTGTGAGCATCCCATTTGTCATATCTGTTGCGCCTTTTATTTCCCAAAGCTTTGCGGCAGCCCCGGGCGCCAAAAGAAGAGGAAGCCCGGATGCTAAACCAAATATAGCCGACGCCTTGAAGACACTGCTTGCCCATGCCGCATCAGTCAATCCAGCATACATGGTAGCAGCACCAACTGCTAGACCCATCGACGATCCCATATTCGATGGTCCAGTTGTCTTAGAACATTCATTAAGGATGTTACTCAGAGCTCTAAAAGTCCAAGGTAGATTGCCAAGAGCCATGGCAAGGTTGAAGCTGATATCTTTTCGAAAAAGCAAACTATACATAACCAATCCAGCACCTAAAATGGATATGTTGTGATCGGTTACGAGGCGAGCATCCGTAGAGCTCAACTCTCCTTGTACATCGTATGCCTTGAGACAAAACTTGTCGCTTACAGTAAAGACAGATCCGGCTGTGATTGCAATTCCACCTACAACTTTCGCTGCAGTTTCAGCCTCGATTGGACCAGCACCTCCACGTAATCCGAGCCCAGGTACACTGGCAAATCTCCTCTTAAGAGAAAAGGATGGGACAGAATCTATCGACCCGGCTACAGTGGTCAGTAAGAATAAGGAAACAGCAACTGAACGTGCAATCATCTGTACTATTAGTATTATGGGCTATTATGGTCTAGACCTTCAGACTTGGGTCTCAGGTGGTGTTCTCATTATTTTTTGTTGAAGTTAGTTTTTACGTGAGAGTTTTAAGTTGAAGTTGAGGATGAAAAAGAACCTAGGTACTCATAATACAAGAGCGTTTGCATCCCTCCCCTGTTGTCGGATATTTCTAGTTTCCTTAACCTCCCTCGCCTTTCAGCCCATTGCGAGCCGCCGCGATGAAATCGCCATAATTGGCAGTCAGCGATGATGGTGTGTAGCGACACTCCATTGCCAATTTAGTCCGTCCTGTGGCCGTTCAAATGCTCAGAAGACTACTAACAGAAGCCAACTGTGTGGGTTTTTTAACACCTTCATGGCTAACGAGTAAGGATAATTTGATTCACAGGTACAACTAATGGAAGTGTGGCTTGGGCCGCTAGTAGCTAGTATGACAAAATCATGATTGTCTAAGTGACTTGATGATATGATCAATAGGCCAGTACTTATTGGGCGGAATGCGCCCCAAAATGGCGACTGCGAACCCCTGATTTTCCCCACTGTGGCGTGCGTGCATGGCTCCGTATGCATGCCTGCGCAGGTCAGTAATCGCGCTATATACTCCAGCTACTTAACGGATGACGTCATACATGCCTGAACATTCTACGAGTTCTTACGTATACAATGGGCTGATATGATGGGGGGTTTTGGACGGAAATGCGCCCCAAAATGTGATTTTTGCCACCCTATAAGTACTGGCCTAATGATCAACCAATTTTGATCAAACATCTCGATGGGTCTTATTCTTATGAGCAATTACAACAGCCCTTGGATTAGTGTAAATCGGCCGCATCATTGCTACTCATTGACATTCCTGACGGTCAAATGTGGTGATTTCATCGCGGCGGCCTGCAAATGGCTGAGAGGCGTGAAGGAGTAGAGCAAACAAGAAATTTCTTACGAATTCCTCCTACAGGGATTCATCTAGTACCAGCGCAAATCGCTTATGTTACATACAAAAAACTACTTATCTACCTCTACTCACACAATGGGGCACATATAAGACCTCTGGAAGCTGTATCTAAGTGTGATGTTGTCGCTTGCTTCTTTTTTTGCTGCTACAAGCTGCTGGTATCAATGGTAACTTTATATTTGTTATATAAATGATGAACTTTATAGTTGTTACATCTCCCCTTCTCATCTGACAGCACCACTTCCTGTCTGCTCAGTGCAGTTAAGCACTGCCCGGCAAGGTTAGTACTTTGGTGGGGGACCACATTGGAATCCATAGTGCTGTTCTTTTGCTTGTCTCTTCAGTTTTTTTTATCACTGAGCTATCGATTTGCTCGAGCAGTTTTGTATCGTATGTTTAGGTTTCTTGCATTACATATTATATTATGATTTGAAATTTGTAACATTTTGGCCGACTCAATAGAACGGAAAAACTTGTGCCGATCTATTCCTTGCGATCGACTCGTACTGATTAAAATATCACATGTGCCCATTGACCGTTCAATCTCACAGTTAACAAAAAAAAGAAAGTCTGGCTTAGAATATGTAGGTTATTCCAACTTTTGACGTAGCCGGGCAATCCAAGGTGTTTTGGCATAGGAATCAGTATTTGTCACCAACCCGGAAACCCCAAAATAACCACCCTGAAAGAACTGAATGGGAGTCAACAATCAACCATGATAGACATTTTAATACTTCAGAGAGTTTTTTACGAATATTGTCTGTGTCTTGCATTTTTGAAAATCAAACGGAATCCCTTTAACAATAGGTTTAAACCCTTTTATTCCAAACAGATGTAATCAAATGTTCAAACTGTTTTACAACGTTCCAAACTCAGACTCATTTTTAAAATTTTTATTAGTAAATCGTTTGAGAATTTTTGTGTTCTCTTTTGTACTGCTATAAGTAAGTAGCTATTTTTGGCTTATGGTAGAGAATAGAGAAAATAAACCAAAAGGGCAACAGTCAGTAAGTACAAAATAGGACAAAACTGGGGACCCTTGTAAACAAAGTATCCAGATCTAAAATGCACAATATCAATGGATAAAACCATAGTGAGGGATTGGGACAGTCCAGCAGCAGTGGTTTGGATGGTATGGATCATAAAGTCACATTGCCTTGGCCTTGGTGGTTTGGGATACTGTGTAGAATATTCCCCCTGCTGATAGTCCAAATGATGTCACTGGGGACCCTTGCAGACAAAGCATCCAGATCCAAAGTGCACAATATCATTTGATACAACCATAATGAGGGATTGGGACAGTCCAGCAGCAGTGGTTTGGATGACATGAGGTCCACAAAGTCACTGCCTTGGACTTGGTGGTTGGGGATACTGTGTAGAATATTCCCCCTGCTGATAGTCCAAATGACGTCACTGGGGACCCTTGCAGACAAAGCATCCAGATCCAAAGTGCACAATATCATT
>JALLPH010000568.1:0-17589 GCA_036939855.1 Cyclotella choctawhatcheeana
TCCATGATGGCATCTCTATCCACTCCACGAGCGAAGACTCCTGATTTTCGTTGTGATTGTCATATATCAATTCGTCTTCAGTGCCCGGATGTATGGCGTTTCGATCAAGAATATTGAACAGCAGAAAAAGAATCAGTATGAAGCCTATTGGTGGTACGTATTTCTTTCGTGGACGTGAGTGAGCCTGCCCTGCCATGTTATTGCCACGATAGGTGGGGCCCTCCTGCGGGCGGTGGGGTGTCTCGGGTCTCGCTCGGCTGGTATCTAGGTGTTGGTCTGTGGTGTGGTGTGGTGTGGTGGGTTTGCGTGTGTGTGGGGCGCGCGCCCTCCTCGTCCACTCGCTCGCCCTCGCGGCTCGGAATTCGGAATAACTCACACACAATAAACGACCGGTAGATTTTTATCCAGATTTACGATCAGATATGGGTGAAGGGGCATACCCTTCATGTCTCACGACTCAATGATCGCCTTGGCAGCCCTACGCTTATTGTTCGCGGTCCCGAGTCCCGAGGCCCAGGATTCTCCGCATCCTGCATTGAGATACTCTGTAATTTTAAAAGGTGTACCTATAATATATAACATCACATGTTGTACACACACAGGGAGTCACAAGAACTCGAGGAACAGCGGAGAAATGCTAGCCCTACCTTACGCTTATTGTAGTACCATATCGTACTCGTGTTAGCCCTCGCGGTCCCGGCAGGATTCTCCGCATTGATACTACCTACTTTGTCAAATCTCCGACTAGACCACGATACAACACCTAAGCCCTCAAGTTCTCCGCATTAGCTCGCAGCATTCGCTTTTTTAGTTTTTACCTCGCTCACTGAAACAAGAAAAGAAGAACGGCACTTGGCACTTGGGCTTTAGGATCTCCTTCAATAAAACGTTCAACTTCTTCAGTAACAAAGAAAACCGCAATGCGGAAACCAGCTCTAGTAATATCAGCATGGCTACACGGCGGTGCCGCGGCGACAATAGCAACCGATGGACGTGGAAGACGAAGAGGATCGGCTGGCTTAAGAGGTGTCAATCGTGCCGTTGTTCCGCCGTCGGACGGAAGGAATCTTCAGGTTCTAGTAGGACAGGTTTCGAATGTAGTCGATTTTGACCAAACAGTCGTAAGTGCCGGGTGCCGGGGGACTGTTGTCTAATTATGAGTACTCCCATTATGTGTTCCCTCATCAATCTCGTAAATTTATTGCCTTCTCTCTAGGCACAATACTATCTCATTCCGAACAGTAAGTGGGGCGGTCTTATTGTTCTGATGCTTTAGTTCCACGTTTCATGATAAATGCGTTCCTGACTTTTTTATTACCTAACCATTTCGATGAAATAACTCAGCTGGTTATTGTGACTTGGCCATCTACGCTCCGTCATGGGTCAACACATTCTACACGGACTTTGGCGACTGCTGTCGCTCAGGCTGGATCGTCGCCCAATGTATGCAGGGTCAACCGGGTAAGGCGACTGTGGTTGTTCCTCAAACTACAACCACCACCACAACTACTACTACTACGAAAGAGATTGAAACGATCCCACTTCGATTAACTCTCCTTGGCCTACCCGTGAACATTGCTAGCATGAGCAATTTCAAGGACACCATGGCCGACGAGACTAAGGCAGCCATAATGAAAGTAGCGGAGGCCCTTGATGTCGAAGTTACATCCTTCAAGACTAATGTATTCTCCAGAAGACTTCAGAGTACCGCACAAGCTTTTTCTACTCAAACCATCAAGATGTACTTTGATGTGGAAGTGGTCAAAACCAGCAAGAGCTTTGCACCTGAACTAATTCAAGAAATCAGGAATGGGCGTGAGGATGTGCTTCAAAATCTTCAAGCCAGTACCAGTTACGGTCTTTCAGACTTTGACTTGTGTGCTACCTCATCTGATGGACTTTACGATGATTCAGATTTTGACATGTGCTCGCTCCCTCACGAGATGGTGTCGCTCAAGTTCAGCTCAAGCAAATTTGACCCCTCTCTCAGCCAAGCTCAAATTAATGATGAGATTCTTAGGATTTACACGGATGTATTGCAGAGCATGTATGGATCAGTTGGATTGGACTTTTCGAGCATTAGTGTGAACAGAGTAACAGAGTCTTCTGACGGTTTTGAGGTATTTTTCGATGTCGATGTTATTGATAATGAGTTACGCGATTGGCAGACCATCCTTGAACGTGAGATTGAGAAAGATGAAACACAGAAAAAGATCATGAATAACTTGCAGACATATCTAACTTCTCAACTGGGTGAGGGTGTCGTGATATCTATGGAGGAGGGTGAGGGGGGTGAGAATGTCATAACCACCAAATCAACAGAGGAAAGTAGATTCAAGTTGCCAATGTGGGCCATCATTACCATTGCATCTGTTTGTGGCGCAATAGTGCTTATTATTTCTGTTTCACTGTGCATTTGTGCATATCAAGATGCCAAGGAAGAAGACGAGGTAAAAGAACAGTTTCAAACGTATGTCAAGGACCCTGAGGAGTGGAGGAATGGTCTTTTGGAGAAGAAAAAGAAGCGTGATGGAAAGAATCGAGTATCTCCGAAGCCCTTGCCACGTCTTACCAATCACCGTCATAGTCATAAGCACAGAGAAAGGAGCAGGCGTCATCACAGCCCTCGTCGTCTTAGGAGCCGTTCCCCTCGCAGGCATCGAAGCTCAAGGCACATTCAGCATCGAGAGTCACGTGACAGACGTAAATCCTTACCAGCCCTTCCAGCCCAGGTTCCGATTTTGGACCAACCAGTGTTGAAACCGCAACAGATTGTTCCATTACTTGCTCTTCCTCCTTCTCAACCAGTCCGGGAACAAGCCCCTCAAGAGATGCTTGCTATCGAAGGCCCGATTTATGTGGATGCTGAGGAGATCAATCGACCTGATCCTCCAATGGAGCCTGGGCCTGTTCTTATGCTGATGAACAGGCCAAGCACTGGTGATACTGGTAGCGACTCGAGCAAAGAGAGTAACAAGCCACATCTTGCTATTATGCCTGAGGCTGCCGCCGATTTCTGTGACGATTCCGCCTTTTCTGCATATTCTATGAAATACGGTGGACGCTAACGTGCCGGGGCATTGCACAGATAGTGTTTTGTTTTTCTTATGTTTTTCAAGTAAATGACACGAGCATAGACAGTAACAAGCCATATCTTGCTATTATGCCTGAGGCTGACGCTGATTTTTGCAGTGACGATCCCTCCTATTTATTGCAGGAGACATGGTCGACCGGATTTTGTTTTCTGTTTCATAGATTGTTCAAGTAGTTGAATGTATAAGATTTTTATTATACTGGGCATTTTAAGTACTATCATCTTCGACAGGCCTCAACCTGCTCAAGATATGCTGCTGCTTCACGCACGAGCGATACATCATTTCCGGCATCAAGAACGCGAGCACATGTCATGACAACATCTTCTTGTGGAGCAATTGCAGCAAATAATAAGGGATAGTCAGTTTGATGTTGTTGATAGTCTTGGTTCAATGCCATAGCTTGATATTTCTTGGCCTGTAGGCATTCCATTGACGAACGGGAGATCCATGCCTCCACTTCCGAGCTTGGCACAATGACTGGTCCATCCTCATCCTCTATTTCATCATCATTAATGGGCCCTAGCTGCACTGTATTGTCACCACCACATTCTGTCGCATATGCATCAGTCGTCATATCAATATCACAATCTGTCAAGTCTGGGGCAGACGACGAAGATATGTTGACATGGAATCTATTACTAGCCAACCTTTGTAGTTTCATCGACATACCCTTGATCCTGTTATTAATTTCAGTCGCTTCACTCAATGTATCACATGCGTCACATAATCGTTTCAATGCTCCAATTAAAAAGTTGCTTTCACCAGAAGAGTATTCGGTTTCATGAAAGAAGTCCGCTTCGATACAAGAGAGCTGAGCGTAAAGAGTAGGCAGTAGCTGCAGGATGAATGTCGATTTGTGCATCAGACTTCTTTCACTATTGATAGACAAGGAAGACATGGAGACAGCATCCCTCCAATGCTCCAAGGATGATTGACATTCGAGGAAAAGAAATAGCACAAAAGCCAATTGTATATCTGCCAGGAAGAAATCATTACGTTTTTCACAACCAGCTCCATTGTAATGTGTCCTTAGAATATCATTCCAAATATACTCCTCACAGCTGCCTGTGTTGATCTGAGTATTTGTAGGCAGATTGCATGCCCCACCCGATAACAACCAAGTTCGCACACTCGGATCCAAATTGGATATGTATGCCTTGGTCCCCGCATGTCTTGTCAATAGACGAGCGCTGATTGTTGGATCAATACATGGTATGTTTGGATAACTAACGGATGTTCCATCAATCACAGTGTTAATAGGTTTCTTTGTTTCAGAATTGGGCAATGATGCATTACCATCATCATCACATTTGGTATTATAAGAAGATGGAACAATTTTGTCCCCGTGACCAAGCCCATGTTGATGACACAGAAACAATCCATCAACCAACGAAGTACGTGCCTTCCACAATGTAATATTCTTTTCATCTCCCATGAATTGATTATACGACATGGCATATTTCTGGAGCTCTCCACCCTCTTCGCTGATGGCATTCATTAGATTTCGAGTCGTCACTTCATCCAAGGGTTCATTAGATATTTCCTCCGTTTGCGGATCGTATCTTCGTGCACATACCCAATCATCCGTACTGTCTGGTAGAAGTACAAAGCCCACGGGTAAAGATCCACCGGGATGATGATTCGACGTTTCTTTGCCAGCTCGAACCACAAGCAGATGAAGTGGTGTATCTTGTTCGGATGAAGAAATAATATTGTTCACAATGAACAGCCCTCCATTGAATCCCTGCGGTTGAGATTTTACGTTGGGTGTAACACGCGTGATTCCGTCAATTGTTATGGAGGAGCTTGGTGGCACATCGAGCAGGATGATGCAGCCTCCTTTTCTCGCGGACATGGTTGATGGTTGATTTTTGGACTAAAATAGTGTGGACAAGAGGCGAGGCGGCTGTAGGGCCCCTCCTTTTCAATATTTCGCGTATTGAGTGTAATTGCCTACATTATTATTCCCGTAATGTAAGAGGGGATAACTATTTCGCCTCGTCGCCCACATTTTCATTCACATGAGGTAGACCCTAAAAAAGAAGAAAGATCTCCAGGTCTCGGGAGGTATGTATCAGGTGGTATCATCAATCATGAGCAAAGTACCGCTGCACGAAGACGGAAATCAGAGTTTGTTGGCAGACAAGAGAGATGTCCAATACGCCTTCGAAAACAGTTGGCTTTGGAAGAAGAAGCTTTACCTCCAGCATACCGGATGGCTGCAATACATTCCACCATTTCTTTTCGGCAATGTTTGCCTACTGATATCTCAAGGCCTATGGTACTTTTCTAACGCCAACTCTACAACGAGCAATCTAGCAGCATGGTCGGCAACTATCGCAAAGATCTTTTATACAATTGGAGTGTTTGACATACTAACAATAAAGTTAATCATACTACGCCCTCCCGAGCCGCTGCCAACACGTCTCGGTCTTATCAAGGAGACATGTGATGCGATCACCATTATGCAACATCGACATTCTTGCAGATCCTTCCAACCGCGAAAGATGATGGATAAAGATCGAGAGGAGATACTGCAAATTTCCGAAAAAGAATCGAAGAATACGATTGGGAAATCAAACATTCGATTCGAGTACGTATCCAGACCATTGAACGTTTGGCCATGTGTGAATTGCCAAGAGTTTTTAGTAGCCATCGGTCCGGCAAGGTATGATCGAATGGCAATGATTGATGTTGGAAAAAGTCTACAAAAAGTGGTTATTCACGCTACCATGATGGGACTTGGTACATGTTGGATAGGACCGGGTGCCGATCATAATTCCATCGTTGCAACATTGGGAGATGATAGATACAATAGTACAACGGATCATATTGTTTGTGTATGCGCGATCGGGTATAAAAGTACGCTGTTCATTCCTTTTGCGTTGCGTATCTTCAACAATGTTGGTCATCATCGAAAGCCTTGTACTGAACTATTCTTTGCCGATTATACTTGCCGGGTACCCCTTGATGTTGCCACACATCCATGGGATCGTTATGCAAAGTGCTACGAAGCTGCGAGGTGGTCTCCGTCGAGCTATAATGCACAACCTACACGGGCAGTTGGGATTCATGATGGCAAATCAGATACAGTCCGATTTGACTTCTTCTCGTCTACTACATCAAAATATTATGCCCCCGTAGCTGTGGGTATTTGGCTGTGTGATTGGGAAGACGCTTGTGGCAGCATTGGTGTCAAAGGGAAATTTGTAGTTCTGACAAACCAAGAACGATCGATTGATGATCCCAGGCTTCCTGAATTACCAGTTTACAATATTAGCTGGGTCCACACACCATCATCGTGAAGATTTCGACTGCGTGCGGATAGATTCTGAATGAAGAACTGCTCCAGACAGACACTATAAGTCATAGAGAAATCAATTTGCAACATCATTAAGAACTGTTCCAGACAGACACTGAGTCATGGAGAAATCAATTTGCAACATCATTATGCATGTCTTATGCTTTTAATCTACTCACTTGTTTGGAACTCAATTAAGATGTGTAGCCGCAGCACATCCAATGTGCAGATACATGCCCATAACATATCTTATTGTTTTCATTATATAACACATCTGCAATGCATCCAATGCGTCGCTTAGAGCAATGGCACATTTTCATTTCTACCATCATCACCTTTTCGTATCCACGGCGCTAAGAGCCACGAGCTGCTGTCGGAGCATTTCCACCATGAACGGCTGATGTTCGCGATCCGAAGTTAGAACATCCTGGGTCAAACGACCAACTTTGATTGCAAAGGACCTTAACTTGGTCCCCGGCGACATGCTGACACGTGGTAGAGTTGTTTCGTCAAAGCATTGAGGATCAAAACAATTCTCGTGAGCTCCAACGGTTACACCAGAATAATCTTCGTAGGTGCGTGTAGGCGTAGTGATTAGCTCGCCTTTCATCAAAGGATGGATGTCGTCGTCAACAGGAGAAACATAAGTCACCATAGGAATGATGGTACTTGGACGAGTCGCTACAGGGACAATGCTACTCGAACGAGTCTTTGCCTTCTTCTTCTTTGGAGGATTAATTGACGATTCAGAGTTTAATCTCTTGGTCGTAGTGTAGATGTGCAAGATACGCACACTAAAATCTTCGTTACCGTCTTCCTCACGTTTAGTCCACACTGCCGCCCCCGTGCTGGATGCGTAATCATTGTCATTTTGTGGATAGCAGTATCGGAAGAGGTATCGATTTGAATCGTCTCCGTTGGCCCTGTGAGACTTGAGACCCGATGATCTCCAATGACACTTTCCGAGGCAAGCGAGGTCGTCATCCTGCATTGTCATTGTAGCGAGCGTCGAAGGGACAGAAGCAAGGTCTTGTTCGGTAGGATTGAGCATGACGTAGATCCCATTTTCGTACTCAAGCGGTGGCGGCGAAATCTTGGTAGAGCTGAATGGAAGGATGATAATTCTGAAACTGAGATTGGTTGGTGGGCTTAAGTTATCAGATACACAATCAAAGATGACTTTGACGTCATTGTAGGAGAGGCGGTCTCGAGTGGTCATGTGGTTGTTGGGGTTACGAAAAGAAGCTGGTGCTGGCTCAGGCCTGAAGGATTGTGAGAAATGCAAGGCGGAAGGTTGCTTGTTGTGGAGTGAAAACAGTGCCAGAGTTCAAGCGTGTTCTATCAATGACTTGACACACATGAATTGCCAGGCTGGAGGGCCGCACCATTTTTACAGAAAGGTTTCATTTGACTTGATACACATGAAACGGACGACTCGAAACCACTCCTCTTTCTCTAGAAAGATTTCAGTGCTACCGTTCTTGTACATGAAAAGTGCTGCTCTGAGTTACTACAAATCCCCAAAGATTTTGTAAGTAAATATAACAATCTACAATGTATCTAATTGCGACCTTGAACGCAGGCTTGGTGATAAGGTATTGAAAGAGTGTTGAACAACTTAATGAAGAAAAAAAGAAAAGCTAAAGGAACAATTGACTACTGAGCTTCAACGTAAGAATTGGGACCCTGAACAGAAGTATCATCAATGTGAATGTACATACAAAATATCTTCCCAATACCTTCACGAATAGCTTAAATGGTGGAATTAAATTTGTGGGCAAAAAGATTGATATGGCAGATGAGCTCCTGCGTGTAATCCAAAGGGAACGTGGTGTTTCAACCAAGATTAGAGCTTGAAAATGTTTCAAGGATGCTTCATTATTCTGGACGAGATAACAGCATAATTTCTTGGTTTGTTTATTTACCCCTTGTTGATTGAGACCAATCACTCAGTGCCTAACAGAAGCATTACTATACAGCATAAACATCAATTAAATACCATAATGTAAACCCAAAGCTGATCGAGTCGATTCTACCTTGGAATAGTCTTCCAACTAGCCATTGCTGTCCTCATCACCAGCTGCAATAACCACAATAACAGTACAAACATACGTCAAGAATTTCTTACAAACACATACCCTCTCCTTCCTGAACAAGTTCTTGAACGATTGAGTCGGCAACAACTCTTGTGATGGCACAAGGCTCTCCTTCAATCTCGATTGCTCGCTGTTGTACATAAGAATGAAACCTTCCATATACCATCATCGGTGTGTCGTTGTCAAAATTTTGTCGTAAGGCAAGAGGTGCCATGGTCTTGTATTGCTCCAACTGCTTCTCCATGTCCCCAATATACCTACCACCATCATCCTTGACAATACGTTCAACAAACTGTGTCAATATCTTTCCCAATTGATCAGTACCAAATCGTTCTTCCAATGGAATTAACCAGCAACTTCTATAAAAGCTCACTTGTTCTTCAAGAGGTTCATTCATGACACTAGAAACGACTAGATTCCGTGCCAAGTCTATTGGAGTAAAGTCGACCCCCGGATGAGGATTATAGAGCAGTCGGCCCATTCCAAATACAGATTTTTCTTGCATCCAGAGAAAGACCTGTTGAAGATTATCATTGTTGAGTAATTCAACATACATGCATGTAAATCCACGAAGCTGCTTCTCAAATAATCTGAATAGAAATGATGAAATCCGCCGGTTGTTCTTGCTATTAGGACTGTCACTGTCGCTTGTCATGGCCAAGCCTGCAACTGCTTTGGACAGTTCTTGCGAGAAGATTTGAAATGCAGAGTGTTGGATAGATTCTTTACACTGGGATGAAAATGCTAGACAAGTCAGATTGTTGTTACGGGATGACGTAGCATTAGTGTTCAGTTGTCCTCGATGACGCTCTTGCTGTTGTTTCTCTAACGCTTCCTCAACATAATCCTTACAAATACTTTCAAAGTATGCCGCTCGGTCTACATATGATGGTACAAGTGTTGATTGGAAAGTCGTAGGCAGCCATCCAGTAGGGAGAGGTGTCATTGTGTACTTGGCATCAGTGTTATCCAGTGAGGTTGACTCCTGCTGCTGACTCGTTACCGACAATAATAGTGTTGCCTGATCTTCTGCCCAATCTCGTACATTTTGTTTTGAATGACGACCTTTAAATAGTATAGAATCAATTTTATCCACAAGCACCAAGAGGTCGTTCTTACGACATTGTACTCTCAAGGCTGCCAAAAACAAAGTTGTAGTAGTCATTCGTTGCTGCCCATCAATACAAAGCAGCACATCGTCTCCGTCAATGCCTTCTCCTTGGTGTTTCTGTTTCTTGAACATAGTCTTGTTAGTCCGATGTTGTTCAGCCACCGTAGTGGCCACATCATTATACCATTGTCGAATTTGAACCTCCGACCAACAGTATCTTCGTTGAAATAGTGGAATAACGATACGATAATTAGAAGATAAAAGATCATGGTAGAGCATTGGCTTGACATCTAAATGCTGTCGTCCTCCTCCTGTCTGTCCTGGCCAGTGAAATTGCAAGTGGGTTAGAGCTTGTGATGACTGTTGTTGTAAGCTACTAGTACTAGAGTCTCCTTCGGTGATGATGCTTTGTTGGTATCCTTTCGGTTGTCCTTGTGCTATTAGCTTTGTACTTTTATTCGACGAGACATCACTGTCCTCATTTTCACACGCATCAGTATTATTGCTTGAAAGAAAGGCTACAGATCTTGCAGGCTTTTTCGATTTGGATGGGTCGGCATTTTCATATTCCTTTTCATTTGGTGTTGTTTCCGCCATCGATGATAGGATCTGAGACTGAGACAAAATATTTGTATGCCTCATGTGCCAATTTCAATTGCCAGTATAAATATGTTGTGGTTGTATTGTTTTCGTTCAGAAAGCCATCAATGTTACTCAGTTACGCATTAAGATGCACTTTGAAGATTGAAACGATGTGAAGTCTCAGTCTCAATGAGGATCATCATCGTTGACACGACTACGTATCATGAAGACGCCTTCGGCATTTGATCTTTGACACAATAAGGAAATGGGTTTGGTACCATATGGTAGATAGGGGTAAAAATGAGTATATGTAGGTACATTCACAAGAAGAATGCCTCCTAAAACGTTGTGCCAGATTTTCACATTGCAATGTTATCAACCATGGTGTCCTCTCTCTCCAGCCACCTCAAACGGTCTCTCACCAATCTCCTCCTCCTCTCTCTACTACAACTAACAACCAAGTCCAATGCCCTAGTCCTCTACGACGATGGATCATCTCACTCCGTCACAGATAACATCAACGATGCCGTGAACCTTCGCTCATCCTCCGCCCTAGATTTCTCGGGAGATCATCACACAATCCGAGCACCGAAGGGCAGCGAAAGTGCCGTGCGTCTTTACATGTCTTCTACGTTGAATATGACTACTGGTGAAATCATTGGCGGGGACTTGGACGATGATAGCAGCGACGGTAGCAGTAGTGTGGAAGAAAAGGATAGCGTGGTAGGTGCAGGTGTCATAGTGGGAAGTGCCTCTATCGCAGAATTTCACAAAGGGGCAACTGTACGAGGTGGAAGTCATGTTTCTGTAGGTGATGAATTAATAGCTTCGGATGGAAGAATTCCATACGTTGTTGAGGAGGTGACAACAGATCTTCAGTCTAACAGTAAGGGTGGTGATAGTTTAATTGGACTATACTTCGGCTCGTCGATAATCATCCATGGAGGTAACTTCATTGCAGGTCGAGGCAGTTCAAGCTATGGACATTCACTCCACTTGGCGTACGAGGCACAAGCGAATGTATACGGAGGATCGTTCCAGGGATCGTTCCTAGCTCGTGACAGAGGAGTTATTGTCGTACACGGATGCTTATCTAGAGTGGGCAATCGACTTGTTGGACATTTAGAGAATGGGGATAGTGTAGATTTGGAGCTCGTAGAACAGAATGGAGGGAAGGTGGTGGTTGAGACTCCCAAGTTTGATGAAACAGGTACGACTATTTGGGGTTGTAATCGGTATCATAGGACTTCGTCTGGGGGAAAGATTGGCGTTGGAACTTTTGTAGGGACAGCCTCGATTATAGGGCTGTTGTCGTATTATTTTTGAGACTTGAGGAGTTACCCCTTGGGTTTCTGTTTAGGTACATTTTAATAGAAGTGTAAAGAATGTATTGGTATTTTTTTTAATGCTAGTTAACATGAAGCACAAACAATAAAGAGCAAACTAAGCTCAAAACAATGCAGATATTACACGAATTGACCAATCACAAAGAAACTAAAGAATAGCATTCTCAATGCAGACTTTCCATTACAATGACCACTGCTACCCAAACCTGTTGGCATGAAAGTTGGCACGTAGGTCTCATCTGAAGTTTCATTACCCCCTGATTCAGCATCATCGGTTGTATAATTCCCACCCATTATGAAAGACTCATCAGAGCATTCGCCACCACCATTAAGATAGAGTTCAGCTCCGTCATATAATGAAACATTGATAGTTGTTTGCGTTGATTCGGTGGAAGCCGGAGAGCTCAAGTAAGTGCCCGAAAGTATCACATTCATACTTGTTAGCCCAGGGCTTTCAATAGCGCTCGATGCGAAACAACCATAGAAGGTGCCAAGAGCCAAATCCCCATTCAAAACTACACCAGTTTCAAAAGTACCCCCATACACATCAATACTTCCGTTTTCGACATGCACTTCATTCTTGAATGTGCCAGAATTAATCTTGGCACTAGACGACAGATCGACAAATAGCGCCTTCCCCGTCTCTGCTCCATCTCCACCCTGTAAAACTGCATCCCCGCCAATTTCTACATACCCATTATCATGTACATCCAGGGCATGTCCACCAACACCCGATGCTGATGCTCCATCTCCACCGATAATCGTGATCGATCCCTCGATCTTGGCCTTACTATTCGATCCTAATTCAATGGCACTTCCACCAGCATCCGATTTATTCTCACTTGAATCAGAACCAAGAATGGTAATGTCATTCGCCAAAATATTGAGTATGGATCCCTCGGACACGTCAATAGTGGAATTTGGATAGGAGCAGTTATCGCAGTAGCCACTGATGTTTAGAGAATCACTTGTAATGAACAGTGTTGCCCCTTCAGTGATTTGTATATTGTTGTTGTTGGATGCGAGATCGTTGGGGTCAAGAGTGTTTTGACTGCCATTATCAAAGACCAGAGTTTTGCTGTCATCGTCATCGCTGGGAGAAGATTCTGCACTTTGTGTGCTTACAGACTCCCCTGACGATTCTGTTGTGGTTGCTGTAGTTTCAGCAGATTCCGTTGGCGCTACTGTGGTGTCATTTGGGACTGAAGAAGTAGTGCCATCGACGGGTTCAGTTGGCGCAGAAGAAGTGTCATCTGCAGGTTGACTTGGGGCAACAGTTGCTGTTGCAGCAGGTTCGGTTGAAGCGGTCACATTGATCGATTCTACGACAGCTACAGTAGTCTCAGCAGAGACGATAGGGTCGGCATTCGATTCATCAGCAGCAGGTTGCGTTGGGACCGCGGTGATATTGTTGGCTGTAAAATCCATCGGGCTGACCGGAGCGGCGACGACCGCTGCGGGAGTTGTAATGAACACAGTTCCGTTCTCATCGGTCGCGATTACAGTCTCATTCTCTCCTTGAAGAGAGCGTTCTGTTCCTGATACTGATCCTAGTAGGATGAGGATTGCGGCTTGGAGTGTCCTCATCATGGTAGAGGTTGTGGTTGTGGGTTGTTGTTGTGAAGGACAGCGTGGATGTTATTATCACTAGTGTTTTTCAACGGTCCACGGATCAGACCAAACGCGTGGATCAGTCGGAGTAGCAAGATTCACAAATGCGCGAAAAAGAGGTATCTGTGATTTTTGTGTTTCCACGCGTGAAAGTGAACAACTCACGTGTTCTGCCGAGCATGTCCTCAAGACGTGTCACACTTGTTGAGTCTGTTCCGTGGTCACGTTTCAAGACACAATTGATTATAACATCCACGCTGTGCTTCACATTTATGACGTCACACGTGTTCTTGTGAATACACACGCGCTGATGAGACTCGCTTGTTTTTTCACGTGAGATGAGGAAAAATGATCACACTCGTGGAGCGCCGCGCGCTCCACTCGTGTGATCATTTTCCCTCATCTCCACGTGATTAAAACTTGCGACTCTATCAGCGCTGTGATTCACAAAATCACTAGTGGCGTTATATATAGGGTTGTGTCACCTTTTTTCTAGGATAGGAGGCTAAATCACACAGTATTAGCTTTAACGCATTGAATTCGTGTTATTTATGCCTCCTAAATTTACTTCCATCAAGTTCATACAGCACCTTCCAATTGAATAGAACCTACAATGGATTCATCGCCGTCGTCGTTGTCATCTTTGTATGTGTTTTTTCTGTAGGAGTGTAAGATGTGTTGTCCGAGTTGTGTGACACAGGCAAGTCCCAATTGCTGTTCTGCCCAGATTTGTGGGTTGCCTGCGAGATAAGATATGATGAGATCCATAAAAAAACTCTAGCTCTTCTCTGTGAGACCATACGTCTTTTGCTCGTCCAAGTATGTTTGAGGGTACTTTGTTAGAAATGGTGAGGTCTAGGGTGCATTGTGCGTTTGGTTTGGCTAAGTGTCACCTGTCGCCGACATGTCACCGACATGTCACGGTGACATGACATTTTTCAATATTTTCTGAGAAAAGGCCCATGTCGCTGTTACGGCGGACATGAGAACCCCCTTTCGTGGGCCCGTGCGCATGTCCCGAGCCCCAAACGACGGGATCACGGCCCACCCGCTCGACCCTCACATAAAAACCAACAACCAACAACAACGACACCTCCATTCACCACACCGACCATGGCCGCCACCGTCCAAATAGCCGTCCCATCATTGCCAAACCCCACCAACAACATCACCAATGCCTCCGCGACTGTCGGCGGTGTCGGCGGTGGCGATTCATCCGCCATGATTGTCGCCATCACCGCCGAGGCCGAGCACAAGTGAGCCGATGATGGTAGGGACAGAGAAATCACCTCCGGATGAAAGGATTGGGGCCAGCTGGGCCTTCAAAAACATGACAAACAACACGACAATCAATCGGAAATCGGAATGCGGGCGGGGGTATGCGGGGGTTGTGAAGACTCAAATAAATGCAACAATCAGCCAGAATAGAGGGGGAAATAATTCGAAAAATACAACAAATAATCGACTTATTCGTGGTCGACTACGACCAATAAAAGACACGACAACCAACCGGATACACGGAGAACAAAAAGAACGAACAAATGCGGCGGGTGGGGGAGGAGGGGGACATTGCAAGCAACACAACAATCAACCAAGAAGTGAAGATGGTACTATTTTTTTGTTGTGCTGCTTCTTTTGTGTACTATTTCCAAGCTTAATGAATAAAACTAAAAAATAAAATTGCATCGAATTGTCGATTATGTATTGAACTTATACATTATCAATTAATTATTCATGGTTGATTGTTGCATTGTCTTGAAACCATGGCATTTGTTCCAGTCGATGGTTTCAATTAAATAGTTGGAATTTTTTATTTTCTACGCGTAAAAATACATGATATCTTACGCATTTAAAGGTAATCTCGATTTTTTTCTCTAAGTCAACTCAAGTAATACTAAGTAGAAGGTAGTAAATATGCAGTGCTCTGTCACAGTTGCATTGACTCAATATCAATTTTAACTAGATGCTCCAAACACACCAACCTCATTAGTTTGTCTTGAATATTAGTTTAGCTAACTTTTCAAGTGCATCAAGAACTCCATCACACCTTTAGTGTAAGTCACTAGTACTGTGTGTTACTGTTACCATGGGCCACCATGATAATGGTTGATGGCTAAGCAAACTTACACAATTTGATGTGTTGCATCAGAGAACTACTAATGCATGTGGTTGCTCATGTTGCTTGCTTATAAACATGTCTTCTCAACATGTCGTCAGTACGACGAAACGACATGACATTTACCCCTGAAAATGATGGTCAACATGTCATGTCATGACAAGAACATGACATGTCACCATGTCATGACATGTCAGGGGCGACAGAGACATATTGTACCCCCTAATCGCATGTCGCGACATACGGCAGGTGACACTTAGTGGTTTGGAAGATGATATTTTTGGTAATGATCTGGGGGCAGTGCCGTATAGGAAACGCATGAAAATTTCGTCTATTTCTCCAAATGGTCCAATGGCTATGGGGATGAGTGCATGATTACTGTCAATTATGTGTCCTATTGCTTGATCTCCTGTGAGTGTGACTCCAGTGACATTGTTTGTACCGCTGCGGGGTCTTTCAGATTTCTTTTTCTCTCCTAAATCACGTAGGCGTGGTGCACTGGGTTCATTGTTGTTCAATAAATTGTAGTCCTTAGTGATGTTGGAAGAGGAAATGTTGGATGTTGGAGTGTATTAGTGTGACGTCGAATCCTATGCGGCTTAAGGGGCATCTCCACATATGTTCCGTAGTGGAGTGTTCGACTATTAGGAAGGCGAAATGAAAGGGTCGTTGTTTGGGTAGATCTTTTATAATTCTCATGGGTTCAGTCTCAACCTGTGACTGTTGTCGAATGAGTTGTAGAAGGGGTTGGATTCGTTTCAAGATCATATCTATCGCTTCTCTAATGCAGTCGCTTGCTGCGGTTTTATGGTTGTCTGTGCATCCTAGGCAATGGTCACCATACGGGTCGAGTTTTGCTGTGTACGTACAGTGTGTCAGATGTGTGAGGGGCCAAAGCCGCAGTCTTAATTCTTAATTTCCGTTTGAGCATGATTTCGAAGACTTCATTAGGGATTCTGTGCTGGTAAGGAGTGCGGCTCATTGTAATGTAAATAGGGCCATAGAAATGTGTCTGTTTAGGATGACGTCTAATCAATGCTGCAGGTCTAACTCTGGGTGAAGGGTGATGTAGTTCTCGAGGAGCTGACGGATGTGGAATGATGTTCTTTCCCGTATTAGGTCACGGCAACAATTGATGAATGTTTTGTAGATGTAATGGTGTGTGGGGGGTTTGTGATTGTTGTTTGTTGGGTGTCAGGGGGTGGGGTGCAGGTGTCTACAAAGTCTTGTAAATATTTGTTGAACACTCGAAAGGGGGTGAGGTTAGATGTCTTCCAATTGCTGTGCAGGCAAGGTATAAATTGAGGTAATGTCACGGGTGCAAACTCATAGGCGGTATTATTTATGCTGCAAACCAATCAGAATGCGGTACAGATTGCCAAAAGACGAGCGATGATGCGACAATCACGCAGTAATACAAACAGCAACGTAGGCACCAAACCCTTGAGATTATAAACTATATGCTCAGCATTCTTCGGATGACGAGCCAAATTTGTAACTGTGGCCACACACAATTCGTATTGGCAATATTCACCAACACCAAAGGGGTGATCTCCGTCCTTGCCAACGCCACATCCCTATTCCTACTCAGATGCAACATCATCTTAAGAGCGCACAACCTCGACCCCACAAAGACCTTACGATAGCTCACAGCTCACACTCACTCTCGCCAATGCCCCGTTCTTGTCACCTACAAAACCCTCAAAATCAAATACATAATGATATGATTAGCTGCATAAAAGAGTAAGAGATCACGTGGTGGCTTCGAATTCGAAGCACATCGAATAAACTTTTGTCAAAGTCCTTGCTCATGAGCTGTGTGTTGCCAAAGCACAAAGCGCGAGCACTCAGGCACAAGGCATGATTTTAGTGCGTCAATTTTGTCAAAAAATATCCATGCCTTCCTGGCCTGTGGGCGCCTGGTGACGCCAGCGGCCAGCGGGACTTACTTTGTGACACCAGTCATGGGACCACTCACATACGCCCGCTGAATTATTTGCGCTGAAAGGTCAGATAGCTCAACCTTTGGGGCAAGATCTAAAACAAAACTTTCTAAACTTATCATGCAGGCCTCAACCTTTGGGGCAAGATCTAAAACAAAACTTTCTAAGCTTATCATGCAGGTCCAATCTTGGACAAGTCTTACGGTAAAAAGAATTCTTAAAAAACTTTGTCTGGTTGTTCAGCAAATTACATCTTAAAATGACATTGAAATTTGTCTTTTCATAGAGGATACTTCTAGTTAATTAGCTAGTAATTTTGATGTTGAAGAAGGTAAGGTGGAAAAGATTATTGCCGATGGTAATCCGGCCAAGATTGATGAGGTGTTGT